>VUQH01056137.1:0-24342 GCA_015106775.1 Etroplus canarensis | reverse complement strand
TCTTGTTCTTGTGTTTTCTTCTTTTTGCCTTTCTTGTGTACTGTTTCTGCATTGTAGGGTGTCCTTGGCATTGTTTACATTGCATTGCATTGTTGCAACTGTTGCACATGTTGCACACATTGCACTTTATTTATTTATTTATCTCTTTTAAAAAAAAAAAAAAAAATCTTTCAAACTTAAATTTTTCTAACTGTAGGAATAAAAACTAGTCCTGTCTCTGTCACATGTTTACATGTTTATATGTTGCACCAGGTCCTGGAGAAACATTATTTCATTTCACTATGTTCTGCACCAGCTATATGTAGTCGAAATGACAATAAAGCTCTCTTGAATCTTGAATCTTGAATCCTTAAATCATAGATGTTTCTCAAAAACTGACTTCTATTGTATGCCATGGTTGTTTGTGCATTTTGACACCATAACACTTGCTATATGGTATAATAACCAATGTAACAGTGCACTGACTTTAGTTTATTAATGATCTGTGTAAGAATCTCATTTGTTTCCCATTTTTTCCTTCTTTTCTCTAAGCCTGCCAGCTGGAAAAGTTACTGATGAAGCAGAGGAGGAGGAGGAGGCCTGACAGCTCAGCTGGTAGTAGTTTCTTAGTTAAAGTGCAAGGCAACTGCAAAGTAAACTGAAAAAAAGCAGATATTATCAGTGCCTCTGCTGCTGACGACGCTGCCGGGGCATCATGAAAGCATCTTTGTTTTGACACATTGCTGTGAATAACTCAAAAACACATGAGATGTCATACTGTCACCACAGGTACTCCCCCCTACAGAACAGACGATTTGAATAACTGAGTTTTCTTGAAATCACTTATCAAATCTTGTGCTCTGCTATCATAAAAATAGAATGTTAAATGTCAGCTGAGAAATCCTGAAAACTTTAAGGGCAAATATTCACAACAGATATCGCACATTGCCTAATTACACCTCACATGTGTCAACACACTGATGTTAAACATACAGTATGCTACAGTTGCTGTAACGACTGTTTTCCCCTGCACTATACAATGTTGTTTTTTAAAATTTTGTTTCCAAGGAGTCATACTTTCTTGTCATTTTTAAAAAAGTGTTTGAACAATGGTTCTCTAGGCTTTCTGAAGGTCTTTAAAAGTTTTTCTTTGGATGTTGGCTGCTTTTTCACTCATTTCCAGGCCAGTTATTTTACCTGACCTTGAGGAAGCTGGAAAACTGGAAGACAAAAGAAGAAATGGCAGTTGTAAAAAATCTACAGCAGGCGGACAGTATCTAAAGTCATATCCTTTGGAAATAGAAAAAAATCCAGCAAAGACCTGACAGAGATGCATTGGGCCCTTCAGTTGATTTATCGACTGTTTGAGTTATTATCTTTGAATGCTTTTAAAACCAAATTGAAAGCACAAGAGGTTTCGTCAATAATTTGCACTTGCTTTTGATTATGTTATAATGCTAATGTGTTTTTGTTTACTGTGTGCGATGTAACTGCTGCCTCTTGGCCAGGACTCCCTTGAAAAAGAGGTTCTTAACCTCAAGGGGATTTTCCTGGTTAAATAAAGGTTAAATAAATAAATAAATGAAGCCTCACCAGAAGTGGTCTCAAGGAAAGGATGACAGTCAAGAGGTCATTCTAAAGGAAAGGAAACAGAAAGAAAAGGCTTAAGTATACCAAATTACAGAAGAACTGTTCTGTAAATCACTGGCAACAGGTCTTATGGAATCCAAATTTGAATTTTTGGTTCAAATCATGTTCAATAAGATCAGGAGATGGATATAACAATGAGTGTCGACAGCCATCTGTAAAACATGATGATTGATCATTATTTGGGGCAGCATTTTAGCCAGTGATGTTGGGGATCTTTTCAGAGCTGATGGAATCATGAACGCAGAAAAGTACCACCAGATTTTGATCCACTATACAGTACATCCAGAATGCTTCATTTTTCTACATGAAAATATTTTTTTAAAAATTCTCCCAATGCAGTAAAAACCTACACAATGGAAAACTATCAGTCATGGACTGGCTTCCCCAGAGCCCAAACCTCAACATTATTGAAGCAATACAGAATCAGCTGGCAGAAAATGGAACAAAAGGCAGCCAACATCCAAAAAAGACCATCAGTATATCCTTTAAGGCTGGAAAAGTATTCCTGAAGACTACTTAAAGAAATTACAAGAAAACTTGCCTATAAGAGTTCAGTCTGTGTTAAAGAATAAAGGCAGCCATACCAAATATCGACTCCTAAGCTGGTTAAAAATTGTACAAACTCAGTTTTTGCCTTATGTACTGTATTTCCATTTATGTTTGTATATATTTCAATAAATTATTTCACCAATTTCACATTTTGGCAAAATACAAAGAAATAATGGGTGCTCAAGACTTTTGCAGAGCACTGTATTTATACTAAATTGACCCAAATACCATAGTCTTATCTGTGTAGTACAAACTGAGGCTTTTACTAATTTAATGTTGTGTCACATACCCTCAATTTCTGTTGAACAGAGCTGAAAAATAAATATGAACTCAAAAGAAAATGTAGACATTTTTATGCAAATATATCCAATGAAATTGGATTAGCTCTCAGGGAAATGTCTGCTTGCATAGACACATACTGTACCTACAGACTATGAGAAATTTTTTTTACATAAAAAGCATAAAAATGAAACACACATTTTCTGCTTTTGGAAGCAGATAATGCTTACTGAGTATTTATTTCAGCCCAGGTGCAACATAGATGAGTTTTTTTTTGTTGCAGCTGAAATTATTTAGAAAAGGTATTTCAATACAGTGATAGAGGGGAAGAAACAGGGCAACTGTCAGTATTGTTGCCTGCTGTTAAGTTGTGCACCCTAGGCTGATAGACTGCCAAGGAAAATCTTTAGTGCCTTTTCTCACTAAATTAGAAGTAATTTTTTCTCCTTTGGGATTACAGTAATATTCATTTCCCTCCATTATGTTAGTTAATACACTCACTGAAAATTTCCACACCACATTCAACTACAGTGCAGCATACACTATATTCCCTAACAATGGCCAGACATCAGTTGACTCAGAGGACTAATCAGAACATTTCAAACTGGTCATCTTAAAATTGTTCTGTGCAGGAAATCCATTATTAAAAATCATGAGCTAATAGAACCACAGATAAACAATGGAACTGTCAGGATCTCAGTGAGAAGCTGCACAGCATCTCTTCCTCTCCTCTGGTGCTGGGTGCACACATGCCGCCTAGAAGAGTTGGGATTTTTTCCAAATATCTCAAAACCAAGTAAGCTGTAAGACACTAGGCAATGTTTTCTTTTTTAGTTAAAATAAATTGTTTACTAGTTTTCTAAATTATCTTAAGGGAAATCCTTGAATAATACAGAAATATGTCAACTGAATGTGCACAGAGTTTTGAACATAAGCAGGCATCCTGATCAACAACCAGGTCTCACAGCAGTTTGTCAAATAGTCCTGACCCCTAATCTAATGATTCATGCTGCTGGATTTTACAGTTTTGTTTATGTTACTCAACATAAATTTCCCCACAATATTTCTGTGTCCCTGAACATGGCTTCTCATCATTCCACTCTCACATGTGCTGATTTGTGTGCATTCAAAATTAAACCACCATTAAACTATTACTACGTTTTCACAGCATGCATCATTTACATAAAGGTTTTGCCAATAAAATGAAAGTGCCTCCATGAGCTTAATGAACAAGTTATTAGTTTTTAGGTTAGGTGGCCACTATTTTGGTATCCTAAGTGAATTTCAGCCATGATCTACAGGAGAATAACTGCAGTAATGGGAAAAAGAAAGTTTTCAAAAGACTCTGTGTGGTACTGTCAAAAAACTAAGGGCACCCCATGATTCACAGCTCGTAGAAGTATCTTTTGCAGGCATAACTTGAAATAATCATTTTCTGCATGACCTTATCAGTCTTCTGCATTGCTGTGGAGGAATTTTGACCTACTCTTCTTTACAATGTTGCTTCAGTTCATTGAGGTTTGCAGGTATTTGTTTATGCATACCTCTATTAAGGTTGGGTTGAGGTCTGGGGTCTGAATGGGTCATTGTAACACCTTGATTCTCTTCTTTTTTAGCCGTTCTGTTGTAGATTTGCTGCTGTTCTTGGGATCATTGTCCTGCTGCATGACCCACTTTGGCCAAGCTTCAGCTGTCAGACAGATGGCCTCACATTTGATTCCAGAATACTTCAGTATACAGAGGAGTTCATGGTGGACTCATCGGCTGCAAGCTGCAGATACTGTGTCTGTAGAACAAGTCCAAATCATCACCCCTTCATCACCACCATTGAGGTGTTTGTTCTGATCTGCTGCAATTGGTTTTTACCAAAAATGGTGCTGTGTATTATAGCCAAACATCTCTACTTTGGTCTCATCTATCCAAAGGACACTGTTCTTCAAGTCTTGTATTTTGTTCAGATGCAAACCTAAGCTGTGTTCTTTTTAGAGAGAAGAGGCTTTATCCTAACAACTCTTCCAAACAAGCCATACTTGTTCAGTCTTTTTAGAATTTTACTGTTATGAAATTTAACATTTAACATGCTAACTGAGGCCTTTAGAGTCTGAGATGGAGCTCTTGCATTTTTTTGCAATTTCTCTGAGCTTTGCACAGTCTAACCACTGGGTACATTTTTTGGATGTTCACTGCTGGGAATGTTGTGGCATTAACCCTAGTACTGGGAGCTATACGACCAGCTAGACGACTGGCAGTGAATGAAAACACCGGAAGTGATCAATATATAGACAACCGTACACAAAATTTATCTGGGACATCAATATATTGAGTTCCTGCAGTACTAGGGTTAACACCTGAATGCTCCAGGAACAAAAAAACTGTCAAAATTTCAGCTTGTATAGAGCTTTTCACATTGACTGATCAATGTATTATGTGCATTTGATTAGCAGCTCCCGGCTGCTACTTACCTTCTTAATTTCTATGGAAGCAGTTAGGAAATATTTCATTTTTCATGGGACCGCATAGAGTCCTGTGAAGACTCTTTTTCGCATATTGTACATGGAACTAATGCATGTCATAATGCCTAGAGCCTCAGTGCATTATATTCATCTGCCTTTGTCTTTTACATAAAGAAATTTTCAGCAGAAAGGATTTAAATAATTCATATCATATTATTTAGAGACCCCTCCCAGCCACCGCACACTCATACTTATGCTAACCTCAAACACACCTGAGGCACTATTCCATGTTAGTGTTGGCAGTGTTTCCTATTAACGTGATGAAACCAATTTAAACCCACATGCCAAAGTGCATCTGTAATCTAACATTTATAACTAGCTAGCAGAAACAGTATAGCAGCAGCCTTAACAAGGCTACGCTTCACCACTTTTTAGATAGGAATTACAGTACATGATCAACAGCCTTAGCTTTGCTTGCAGGTATTTTGTCCAATCTGTCAGTAATTTGCAAAGACGATTGGCTGACAGCAGCAGATTCTGTGTCACAGAAGAGAAGGGACACAAGGAAACTTTAATTTAAAGCTATTTTAGAAAATCCCTGGATGAAATTTTAAAGATTTCAGTCCATCCATCCTAATGTCATTCCACTCTGTCAGCCACTCAAGTGTGAAGGTGGTTATAGCCAATAATGTGCCTTTGTGTGTTGACAATTCATGAGATGTCCCATCAATGGAACTGAAAAGGATGACTGATCTGGAGTAATAACTAACCTTCTGCAGATTGATGGTGCTGATATCAGTGTGTCATGGAGTGGAAAAGCAAATTATGACTCTCAGCATATTGTGGGAAATTGGTGAATCTGCACCTGGATGTGAGTGTCGTATGATAATGACAGGGCCACAGTCTGAAATGAGATAGAGTTGTTAACATTCTGGTTAGCAATGCCACCTTCACACTTTAACAGCTTCACTTTCATGCTAACAAAATAAGAGTTAGATGTGTGCTATATTCTGCATTCATTTACCTCAATGCCACAGCTTGTCTATGAGCAGTGGCAGTTCCACTAATAGAAAAAAAAAGCTCAGGCAGTAAAATTGGATCTGCTGTTTATCTGAACAACAGGATCCCAGAAATTTTTCATTTCCTGCCAAAAATAAAACCACTCTTGATGTTTTTCAGTTGCAGACCACAACGGCAGGATATGGTGCTAGATGTCTCACATTCATAGTTGCAGGATTCTTTGAAGATTGAGCATCTGTATTATAGTTCATAAGTTTCTATAAATGCGCATATTTTTGGTGTTTGTGATATATATATGGAGTATGAAGGATAATCTTGTAATACATCCCTCTTGATCTATAGGTACAGGTAGTGTGTCAGTCCAGCCCAGTTACAATAATATAGTTTTTTAAAATCCCTTTCAAAGGCCTGAGTTCTAACAACCAATGACTGAACACTGTTGCAGCTTCTCTGTGGACTACAGCTGCATGTATGGTGCCAAGGTTACCTTGTATGGCAATAAGTGTCTGCAGTAATGCTGTATCAGTCTGCTAATGGTAAACAGAGAGCTAAGTGAGACCAGGAAGCTGGAGATTTAACAGTAGAGCTAATTTCCTACCCTCAACCATGCTCATGAGCAAAGGATAGTTACTGAAAAAACAAGAATGAGGATACAAATGGCGGAGGATTTTGGATTTTGCAGGTGGGGAACCCATCACAGATCCAGAGTAGCAGAGCAACAGGAAAAAATGACTCGGGTTAAGTTAAATCCCAAATGAATTTGTACTGTGACCTCCACTGGATTGTTTCTTTGTGGACAGGCTGTGATTTAGTGTCCTGCCGGCTCTGAAGTTTACTGCTATTCGTGAGGTCATGCAAATATAAAGGGTGGACGCTAGCAATTGAGGTTCTTCTTTCGGCTACTCCTGTTAAGAGTCACCACAGCAGTTCAACTGCCTCCGTCTCACCCTATTCCTTGCATCCTCTTCCGTCACACCAACAATCTGGATGTCCTCCTACACTACATCTGTTGAACCTACTCTGCGGTCTTCCTCTTCTCCTCCTGTCTGGCAGCTCTATATCCACTATCCCTCCTCTGTACATGTCCAGACTCTCAACCTTGCCTCTCTGGCTTTGTCTCCAAACCCTCAACCTGACCTGTCCCTCCAGGGTCCAAACTTCTAAACCTAAGCTGTCCTGGTGTACTCGTTTATAATCCTGGCTATCAGTGCCACTGTCTCTGAACCATACATCTCAGCAGATCTTATTGCCATCTTGTAAGCCTTTCTTTTCACTCTTGATGCTATCTTTCTGTCACGAAGCACCCCTGACACTGATCTCTACCCACTCCATCCTGCCTGTACTCTCTCCTACACCACACTTGTGCACACTGTCCATTGCTTTGGATGGTTGACCTCAGGTATTTAAACTCAAGCTTGAATTCATGTGATGTTTGCCCTGATCTGTAGCCATTCCAAACTTAATCAATTACTGTAAACTTTACCACAATACTATACTCCCTGTTCAATTTAGCCTTTGAATAACATGAAATTATTAGCATTGTATTGTTTCCAAAGATATTTCACAATATAAAATAACCAGATAGCTTCAGGAACACATCATATACGCATTCACTCTCTCATCAAAAGGTCTCAAATTATTTAGGACAATACATTTAAGCTTTAACTTTCCAGCTTATCGAATGTCATTTGCTGAGGAGTTCTTCCCTTTGAAAATAATCGCTCATTTTCCTCTCATGTTCTCTTTCTTAAATCTTGAGTGAAAATAATATTAACATTTTTTCCCCCTGGGAAATAGAGCCACTGTTCCTTTAGTTAGCAGACACATTGTGTGTGCCAAACTGAACAGAAGCAGTTGGAGATATTTAAGCTGTTTGCAACAGTGTGTTTGAAATTTACTTCCCACTTTTAAAAAAGTAATTGTTTATACTCACTCCCCATCCACAGGCCAGCTAGATGCTTAAGTATCATGACCACAGCTTTACTGGCATCTGCATGCATGAACAACAGGGATGAGATGACCTATCTGATAGTGGGAGTGCATTTTTTCAGCCAAAATATTGAGTGCAAGTATGAAAATGCACAATATACCTCCTCACATGGCATATTACCATTGCCATTTTGAGTAAGTTAACATATTGACAACAGGGTTAAGTTTTAAACAAAGCTCAGCCATTATAGGCTTACAGAGCTGCTAACATGGCTGTAAACTTCTATTTTGAAACCAAATAGTGTCTGTTTCCAGGTTGTGTCACACTAAGGTGACGCTTTGGTGCTTTGACTTGTATTGCACGTCTTTGTCCAAATGAGAAAAGCAAAGTTTACACATGATTTAGGCAGCATTGGCTGTCAAAGAACCAACTCACATGTCAGTATTCATTGCATTAGTACAAAGAGGACAATGGAACTGGGAAATACCCGCAAAATTGGCATTTCTCATTACACAACTCCAACAACTGCAAATGAATTATACTTTGTACACGGACCAATGAACTCCTGTTCCCTCCAAACACCCATTTGAGGGTATCTTGGCTGCACACATAATGATTTGGAATAATCAGTAAACTTCATTATTTTGGAGTCACTTTTACCACAAACCTACCGCTCTCTTATTTGAAACAGCAGTCAAATTGTTTTTCCACCTGAGAGAACAGGATCATCTGCTCCCTGCATATGGGGGCCATAATCAAAATAAGATCACACAGCTCATTTCCATATGTTATGGTAGAGGGGCTTTGGGCTTTTAAATCACTCACTTCTCTGAGTGTCCTCCACAGTCACAGCTTTGTGTACTTATTTAATACAATGTAACTGCAGCACATGCAAACACTGAAATACATCCAGCAAAGATGGAGGATTTCTGGGTCGGACATCGGCGCAACCCTTAAGTTATTTGTTAAACAAATGTTTGTTTTACAATGAAATATTTCACACTGAGGATGAGGACTGAGGACTGAGGATGAGGTTGAATTTCCTCAGTGAAACTTGGAAAATCTAAATGACATGCACCCATTAAAATTTTTAATTACTGCTGTTCTTGTTTACAAGATGCATGCATATCAATTACACACTGTAGGTGTTCATAAAACAGCATGCTGGTGTTGCACACAATAGCTGATTATAAAAAACTGAAAGCCATGAAAATGCAATCACAGTTTTCTTCCTCACAGTAGGTAACTTAATGTGGAAATTCCTAATTTGCCTAAAATGCTAAATTTATTTGAATTTCAGCAGTGTTATGTTCAATTTTGAAGGTAATGTCTCAAATGGACACAAATTAGTACAAATTAGTTGCTAAAATTTGGCTAGTAGTCAGCCTTTCCTCCTTACAGGAAACCTCCTCTGCTTCTTCCAGATGTGTGAGAGTATAAACCCTTCTGTCCAGAAAGGGGTCCAGGACTAATTGGCATCCAATGTGTTGCTAAGCAACCTGAGGTGTGTTAAGAGACAGCAGATGTGGACTGGGATTCACTCAGCCAGCAGCAGCTCTAATCCTCAGATTTATGGGATGACCTTTCTTTTCTCCGCAATCATTTCAAAGTCAAACTCACATAACTTCAAAATGTTTTCAAATAAATTTCAGTGAATCTTCAGTTCATTCTTTCCATCTATTTAAACTAATACCCATATAATGCAACTACTTTTAATTCACATGTTAAAGAAGAAACCTGTAAGTTGATCTGCTTAGTGGTGGTGTCTGATTAAAAAAAATAAAAATGAAAGTAAAATACTCTCTGAACACTGAGGGAAAATCTTGTCATTTATTAGGGATGAAAGCACACATGACATTGCCTTATTTTTGCTGTATATAGTATCATGCAAAAGTCTTGAGCACCCCTTCATTAATTTATATTTTGCTTCCAAAGAGCCAGGCTTTCTTGTCATTTTTAAAGTGATCTTGAGAAACAGCTCTCCAGGCTTTCTGAAGGTCTTTCATAATTTATCTTTGGGCATTGGCTGCTTTTTCATTCATTTTCATGAGGCATTATTGGCCGTTGGCTTTCTACAAAGGTTCTGTGCCTCAGCTGGGTCAGGTGTGTCTGAACATTGCTATAGTCTTCATTATCTACTAGGAAGTCATCAAGATCCCAAACCTGGTTTGGAAGACTGACTAAAATGGACACCCTTTTGCTAAACAAGCATGGCAGGCCAATCTCTTTAAGTCCTGCTTCTATAGGTTTCAATATCTAATTCTGAGGGAATTTTTCAGAATGAAAGTCCAGTCATTGTACCTGACCATTTTCACAGGAATGTTTTTTGTTTGTTAAGCCACTTAACGCTGACTTTTCATTCAAGAGTAAAAAGAGCACCTGACTAAAGGGATGACCCAGTGTTGTGTCAACACATAACTTACTGCAGAAAAGGACCTATTTTTTTTACCTGTATCTTTAGGCAATTCATTACTAGCAGCCTGTCTCAAAAACACATCACTTGTTTCCAATTCTTTAGTTGATTCTTTGAGAAATGCCAAAGACAACACAGTTCAACAAGCACAAAATAATGATTTTTCACTAATAAGGTTATTAAAAGATTTGAGGAAACAAGTTGAGGACAGAAGAAGAAGTGGCAGGCTTAAGAAAACTATCTACAGCAGATGAAGAGTAAGTCATGTTCTTAAAAAATAGGGGAAAAAAAACCCAGCAAAGACCTGACACAGGACCTGAGAGATGCATCTGGTCATTTTATCAACTATTCAGCAAAGCCTCACCAGAAATTGCCTCAGTGGAAGTTTCCCTGACAAGAAGCTATTCTTAAGGAAGGTAAATGGAGAGCACAGGCTGAGGTATGCCAATTTTCACAAGAACTGGACTGAAAATCAGGGGTAACAGGTTGTATGGAGGGAAAAATGGACCTCAACATTATTGAAGCAGTGTGGGATCATCCTGACAGAGAATGAAACAAAAGGCTGGCAACATCTAAAGAAGAGGTTTGGAGTGTTGTTTAAGAAGCCTGGAGAACTATTCCCAAAGACTACTTCCAGAAATGACAAAAAAGCTTGGCTAAGAGAATTTAGGCTGCACTGAAGAATAAAGGAGATCATACCAAATACTGACTTTGAAGCTAGTTAGGATTTTACAAACTTTGCTTTAGCCGTATTTGCTTTTTTCTATTTATGTTTGCATATTTCAATAAATTGTTGCACCTATTTGCACTTTAGCAAAATATAAAAAATGAAGGTTGTATTAAAACTTTTGCACAGTACTTCATAGTGCTAACTTTTTAAAAAACTATTTATTTTTTGTTAAAGGTTGTCCCATAAGAGACCAGTGTCAACCAGGGTAAATTCCTTTAAATTCTTTGCCTCATTACACTAGTATTTTTATTTATTATTAGTACAACCTGATCTCAAGTTTTGCTGAAAGCAAAGGCAATTTGGATCTGTATTGATTTGGTTTGATCTTGAATCAGGTAATTACATCTTATGCCTTCATGCCTACGTTTCCAGGTTGAATGGATCACCCACCATCTGCTCACACTCACAGGACTCACTGCAAAGAACAAAATCTGCTGTTTTGGGAGACACTGGTGCACACTTAGCCAAAAAAAAAAAAAATAAAAATTGGGCCAACGGAGGTGTTTTGAATTTCTAACTCCCTGTCTGTGTTAGGTTCAGATTTAGCACATTGTGCAGCAAAAACATTGCTATTTTAGATATATTTAATTATTTCCTGTGTTCCTGTGTGTGCATGTCTACAAGCACCCACTGTGGAGTCACTGCTACATCTGCAGTCAATCTATTTCTTTTGGCTAAATATTAAACATCTTGACTGTATGGATCTGTCAACTTATTTTCCAGCATGCCAAGAAAGTAAACCAAGGTTATATCAGATGCTTCGGTGTTGCAGAGTTGATATTAAAGGAGAGTTCATCAAAGTCATCTGAAAATTAAAAAGAAATGGCAAAAATATGCACTCGGATATTTTGGTCAAAATTCATGGGAGGAAGACTGTAAAACTTCCCCCAGGAATGCATAAATTTAAAAGGTATTTTCTCCTTAAATGATCTGTTATCTGAGCTCAAAATAAAGAAAAAAAGAAACAGAAAAAGACAAAAGCAAAATATAAAACTGTCCCATTACCTAAAAAATATCACTTCTGTGGTCTATCGTTTTCTACACCAATTCAAATCAAATGTATTTAATGCTCCTCTCTGAAGCGTCTGCAAGGAAGTTATTGCACAAAGTTTGGAGAACTAAACCAAAAAAAGTGTCTTTAATAACATTACGATGCTATCAGGGAAAAATGGAGCAGCCTCCAAAATGAGATTATCCCCATCCAAACATTATTATGCATAAGTCCATTATCTTGTTACAGCCACACAGAAAGAAGCACCACACATTAACATTCACCAAATACAGTAAGAATGAGAAGACATAAATCTTTTGAGGACCTGCATAACAAAAGGTTAGAAAATCAAGGTAATCTGCATCATGTTGACGTACGTGCTCAGGAGAAAAAGAGGATTTATGTATTTAAGCCAGACAATGAATACTACCTCTTGACATTTAAAATTTGTCTGAAAGGTAATATTTACTACTCAAGAGCATTTCTGTGCTGCAATATGTGTGTTAGATCTGAACTGTTTACTGCATTAAATACATCAGGGCGAATGCAGCATCCCTGTAAACTAAAGCTGCTGTAAAGGGGGCTCTCGACTGATGTGAAATGGGTTGTGTGCTCCTGAAGGGAAACGTATTTTATCTTGTCGCTGCTCCAGCTTTTGATTTAGATTTTGAGCTGATTTACCCTCAGTCCAGCTTCTCCAGTGGCAAAAAGTTTTATGATTTTTAAGGTATATTTATTGGAGATTTGGACTATAATTTATCTGCCTGGGAGTTAAAAAATAAAAAAAGAAAAACTGATGTAGTGTACTTTGCCAAATGTCCCTTTCACCAGTCACCTCCCCAATCACCTCCTTTAGTCCTTCTGGGGGAACAGACCTTTCCAAGCCAGACAAGAGACAAAATCTTACCCAGCTGTTTCTTCTTGGATGTAAATGCCTGTAACATATCACCTAGGAGGCATCCTGGAGGTTTCCTAGTCAGATGTCTGCACCACCTCAAGTTGCTCCATTCCATGTAGAGGAGTAGCAGCTTCCGAATGACCAAGCTCCTCACCTTAGCTCTAAGGGACAGCTCAGACACTCTTTGAAAAA
Source organism: Etroplus canarensis (assembly GCA_015106775.1). Classification (NCBI taxonomy): domain Eukaryota; kingdom Metazoa; phylum Chordata; class Actinopteri; order Cichliformes; family Cichlidae; genus Etroplus; species Etroplus canarensis. The sequence continues at coordinate 11,258 of VUQH01056137.1, read as the reverse complement.
AGAGTCCCTACCACTGCAGAGACCACACCATCATCTTAATCATCTGTCAATTTCCTGCTTCACTCTCCCCTCCCTTGTGAACAAGGCCATAAGATACTTGAACTCCTCCACTATTCCTGTAATAATGTGGAAAGAGTGTAGTGCTGTGATATGATTTCAACAGGTTTTAAAACCAATCCTTCCCTAAAGTTATTGTAATAGCAGAAGCTGGGTTAATTTCCTTAGGAGAAAAATCATGGCCAACAAAATCTCTTGGCTGCATCTAAAAATTATTAGTGAATCTTTTGCAGTAGCCCCTCCCATAGGCACCGACATCCGTGGTTTAAGCTGTGGTGCCCTTTTTTAGTGGAAATGACATGGAGCTGATAGATAGATAGATAGATAGATAGATAGATAGATAGATAGATAGATAGATAGATAGATAGATAGATAGATAGATACTACTGTCGGAAAAGTTATAAACTTGAAATATAAAATGCATCTTATGTGTGACACCTCAGACGAAGTTACGCGTCAGAAAAGATGCCTTCTTCTTTTCTGTCTTATTTTCTGTAGTACTTGCATTGCACTTTCACAATGCAGTCCTACAATTTTGATAGAATTGGAATTTCTATTACCTCAGTTTAAACATCAACAGTCACTTCAGGTCCAGTCTGAAAGCACTTTAGAAGCCAAACTTCTAACTTCTTCAAACATTCTTTGAATGCTGATTAAATGTTAGCCACACAGCACTGCTAGAGATTACTCCAAATTGCTGGAAGGCATTTTTAAACTGATGAAAACATCTACAGGTCCAAACTGCTTATTAAATTTAACCTGTGGACAAGCTTGTGAATGGTTTTTATTCTTCACATCATTCCTTCTACCTATGAATGTCTGGAGATTGAAGTTTTCAGCCCTTCATTTTTTATGAGCACCATTACACTGCTTTAAAGAATTAATACAACACTTCAATCAAATTGTGGATCTTTATGAACAAAATATTCAGGGTGAAAATTTTGACTTTGACATTTGAATTTTTTCTCAACGAATTGTACAATTATATCAAGTCAAGTTTATTATTAATTCTGCTATATGTACAGGACATGTGCAGAATCAAATGCTGTTTCCCTGACCCACGGTGTGTAACTAAAACAGGAATGACTAAGTAAGAAAAATGAAGGAGTAAATAATTAAAAGTAAATAAATAGATAAATAAAGCCGGGGTAAACGTATGTGTGTAAATATTAATGCATTCCAATACATTCATATATACATATATTTATATTCACACATATAGTACATGCATACATACATAAATATACATGCAAGGAGAGCCCCCAGGACTGTGTCAATGATAGTGGATACCAAACTCAGCAACCCTTTGAGGGCTGGTTTCAAAATCATACCAAAAATGAAAGGTAAAAACTGAAATCACCAGCCAATCCAACTTGCGTCATAATGTGACTCAGTGATGTGTAAGGCCACCATGTGCCTGTATGCACTCCCAACAACATCTGGGCATGCTGCTGAGAGACATCGATGGTGACCTTGGGGTTATCCCTCCAGATCTGGATCAAGGCATCAGTGAGCTACTGGATAGTCTGTGGTGCATTTTGGCAGCATGTGACGCCACTATACATAACATCCCAGAGGTTCTCAACTGGATTCAGGTCTAAATAATATGAGGGGCAGTTGAAGGCACTGATGCCTTCATCTTCACACAGTCACCAAGTGCTTGCTAGGGGATCATCGGATTGTTGGAGTTTTCTAATATAGGGTCTTTACCTTACAGCATAAAGCGCCTGGAGGTGACTTTTGTTGTGAATTGGCACTATATAAATAAAATTGAGCTGAATTGAATTGAATCATCCAGTAACTGCCTACAAACTCTGTACACATCAGGTCAGGCATTGCACTGCACCATGAGGAACCCAGGACTCACTGTACCAGCATAAGGTCTAACAGTGGATCTGTGCGAACCTTCAAGGATATGCCTCTCTAGACCATCACTGACCCACTGCCAAACCCATCATGCTGGATGATGTTTCAGGCAACAAAAAGTTCAGACTATTTCACATCTGTCACATGTGTTCAGTGTGACCCTTCTCTTCTGTGAAGAGTGAAAGGTACAAGTGTTGGACCTGCCAGTTTTGGTGTTCTATGGTGAATGCTTGAATAGTGAATGCTTGAATAATAGTGAATAGTTCTGCTGCATCCTTCACTAAAGGATATTTGGACCTCATACCATGGGCATGGGGTTTGTTTCTGTCAGTTTGATCAGAAACATTCGTATGAGTAGCCCGCTTGAGATTGTTTACTTGGGCTCTGGTAGTGCTTCTCCTGTTCCTGTTTGAATAGAGTAGATACCAGTCCTGCTGTTGGGTTGACACCCTTCTACAGCCCTGTCCAGTTCTCCTTGTGTAATGGCCTGTCTCCTGGTATCTCCTCCACACCCTTGAGACTATGCTGGGAGACACAGCAAATCTTCTTGCAACAGCAAATATGGATGTGTCATCCTGGGGAACCTGAATGAGCTGCGGGTGAATTGTTCACGATTATAACTAAACTTTTGAGCACAGAGCTGTTTCTTGACTTTCTACAGTCACTGGCCTATCAGACCTTTCTTACATACAGCACAGATCAAGCACAATCACTCTTTAATGGGTCTATTTGATTGCAAAGTGTCTTCATTGCCCCTGTGATAGGACTACACTGCAAGGCATAGAAGTGTCTGTGAACAGATTGGCCTTTAATTAAATGCAATGGCTTCAAGCAGCACCTACTAATTTTACTCTGAAATCCACACACAGGACAACATCATAAGCTCTGTAATCAATAAAGCACTAATGGAGATTCCCATTCACAGTAGTGAACAGGAATACCAAGTAGGCAAACTACTGTAAGTCAGCACTTTTGCCAAATGGAGCATAAACACACACTTAAACACAATAAAAGTGCAGCTTCAAATTGAGCCTTGACACAAATCTATTAATTCACACTCCATTTAGTTAGCATTTTAGCTTGTGTCTCTCTGTCTGACTCCCTGTGGGAAACAGTGGTGGTGAAACAAAGGGATGTGAAGCTGCGCTCCCCCTCTAAGATGAGCTAAAGGTCAGTGATAACCTTGGCAGTGACAACACTGCTCAGCCGGGGGTTGACTTGAGTGTTCTTACCTGTTAGAGCAGTGTCAACTTACTGACAAGCAGAGTCCCACACTAACTGGTGGTCTGCGGATAGATTCTGACAACAGGCTGATTCAAAAAAGGGGAGGAAGATGCTCTGTAACCAGAAGAGTAGAATGTTTAAGATATGTCTATTAAAAGCTAAGTATCCTACTAAAGTGTGCCTGAGCAAGACAGTGAAAGCCAACTTGCTCTTATCTCCAAAAATGAAACTCATCCAACTACCCAGTTGGCACATAACACTGATGAGAATTTTAAGCTCATCAGTGTTATGTGGCATATAAATAAATCAACCACATGCAGCCTTGATTTTATTCTAAACTGAAAAAGTTGGGCCCAGTATTTTGATTAGCAGCTCTTTATCTGAAGATATTATTCAAAGTGCTTTTAAACAGGCTGTGGTCCAGTCTGTTTGAAAGAAACCTAACCTCAATCCCTCTGTTTTAAACTATTTCAGACCATTTTCTAAACTTCCATAAGTTGGAGAAAAAGTGTTTTTTACCCAACTTTTAACTTTTATGAGTCATTGTGATATCTTTCAGAAATTTCAGTTATGTTTTAAAGCTTTACATAGCACAGAAACTGTGCTGTGTGCTGAAATTATGTGATCCCTACTGCCCAAAAAACACTTTGTGCACATGCACCGTCTCAGTGATACATCTTAGTTGTCCTTTTGTGTACAGGTCTGATGCACGTGTAAATATAAGTTATCTTGTTCTTTGTGTTTTGCTGTATGGTAAACTTGCTCTGGTGTGTTTAGATCTGCTCCTTGTCTCCTGCCTTCTCTGATCTCCTCAACACCTGCACTCTTCTCAAGCTCAAAATCTGACTTGCTGTACTTACCATCCACCAGCCACACAGCACTGTCCCAGCTTCACCTGCCACCTGTTCTCTGTCAGCCAGCCTTCAGCTCACCATGCCACACGTATTCATCCAAACTTCCCGCCTGCGTTCCTGCTCATCCATGTGCTTCCTCAGCCTTCTGTCTGTCAGCTCCTTTGTTTTCGTTCAACTCCATCCACACACCAACAACTTGTGTTTGCAAATAAAGCTTTGTTAACACTGGTAACCTGTGTGACTTCTGAGTTTCAATCCAGAAAGTCTTACTGGTTATAAGAAAGCTTTCTACAAGGCAAAGGCATGGCACAAACCACAACATCATCAGTGCACCTTAACATAACTGCTTCACGTAACTCTGGTTGAAGCAAATTTGTTCAGCGTCTTGCTTGGGTTGTTCCTGAAAAAGAAGAGAAAGACATTTTATGGTGACACAATTGTTCTAACAGAAACTGGAGGAGTTACATCTTGGTTTGACCTTTCCTTAAAAGAATTGCTTCAAGTACCAGCCATTCTCTTGGAACTCTCTTCCACTAATGGAGCACTGGTTAAAAAGAGGACAAGTAGAACAATTTCCACTGCATCACAAGCCCAAAGTTGGAACTACTGAAGTGCAATGTACTGCTAATTTGCAGATGCACCCACAGCTTCTCTGCACCCAGAGATCCCTCCTCACAGAATGACCCCAACTTTGGCCATGTACAGCTCGATTCGCAAACTTGTCAGAATGTAGGCTGCTATTGGAAAAGGCACCAAGGAAAGAAAAGTCTCTGTACAGGAACTGGAATTGCACTGGTGGCAACTAGATAAGACTAAGCAGGGCAACTGTATCCCTAAAGGTTGGGGGTCTCTGAGAAGTTGCCTACTTTGCCAAGTTAGTGATCCAAATAACACTTAAAGCTCTTTAACAGTACAATCCAAAGGTCCCATTTGCACATATGAATGATATAACCTGTACTATGGTAGAATGAAGAAACAACAAGAAAGAAGAAAGACCATCTATAAAAACATCATCAAACTGCATTTAAAACCCAGTCTGTCATTTTTCTAGTGAAGACAGCCTCAGGTTTATTGTACTGGTGTACCAGTTGCTTCTTCACGGGGTTGCCTTTATCATTTATGTTTTGTTTTTCCAGAACTGCATGAAGTAAGACTTTTGATCATTTATTGATATTTCATACGAATATCTCAATAACACTGACTGGAGACAAACAGTTAGAAAACTATCCACCACCATCATTAAAACATCATATATATATATATATATATATATATATATATATATATATACACATATATATATTCAGCACATAAGAAATGTGACCCAATACTTTTGCCCATACTGTGAAGATAAAGATAACCAAGGTTTTCGTGTTGCTACTTGTAAGCTGGCTTTTCTTTTACTTCGACTCCCGTCAGTATTAAGTGCGTTTCACTAAGTCAAGTGAGCAATCCATGATTTGTTGTTCATTTTCTACAGTTCATTTTCTTTGCACTTTCCAGAGTGCAGAACCTTATGAAAATGAGTGACAGCAACTTTGCCACAGCTCAGCACCAAACCTGTCTATTTAATTGCTACACTTCAGCGAAAGCTTGCCCTCTTAACATTGATTTATCATGCTGTAATTGAAACTAAATAAATTCACTTCCTCGTGGTGAGATAATGATTGTAATTGTCACAGATAATTTGTCACTTTTAGTTGTGGGTGTCAGTCATCTTATCTGAATTTGATAGAGGTGACTCAGAGTTGACATTTGGCTGCTTTGCTGAGAATGAGACAAATCAACCTGGGACAGTGTTTTTGTTTGAGCAGAAAGGAGAATCATACACAGAAGTGGCACAGTATCAAGAGTTTTTGTTTTTAGTAATTAGATTTCCATAGTGTGGTATTATATATGGTTCCTCATGATACATAATTATAGTGTACCCTGCAGTCCCTACTGCTTGCTGCTCTAGAGTGGGCGAGCAATGTTGACAGGCTCCTTCTTCAACCCCATGTAGTCAAGCTGTCAGAGGAGATGCGCTTGCGCAATTGCTGCGCGAACACACACACACTCACACACACATACACACAGAGCGTCTCCGTCAGTCTGCGCAGGTTGGGTTTAAAATGCTGAAAGTGCGCACACAGAGAGCAACTTCTGTTACAGAATAAAGAAGGTGGATTTAAAGCAGTGATTTGATGGGAAACTTCTCGTGGATTTACATTTGACTTCGTGACAATCAGCACCACTTCCCCCCCCCCTCCTCCTCCGGAACAACAAACAGAAGATCTCATTAAATTCCCTGGACCACATCGAGAGGGGGGGAATATTTAGACAATTGAATGCATCTCTGAATACCAAGCGAGCTCTTTGCAACCCGTCAACGAGGAGCGACAACAAGGGCAACCCAGCGCGCCAGGTAAACCAAGCCCTCACGCAGCTTTCCGTGGCCGCCTGATCGAAACTGACTCCAACTTTAAGGCTTTTTCGTTACTTTTTTCCCCCCCCTCAGAGGCTTTCACCATGAATCAAACAGCGGGAGCCACAAATGCGTACCGCAGATGCTCCAAAGGAGGAAAGGTAAGAAAGACTTAATGTGGAGAAGTTCGGAGTTGAGGCGCATGTATGGCGCAGCAGTGGAAGGAGCGCGGCAGCGATGCTGGATGTTTGCTCGCAAGCTTACAGAAAGCTGCGGACGCAGTTATCATCATGCGGGGTTATTGCGCGTCTGTGCGCTTTGGGGATATTGAAAGATGAGCGCGGCTAGACTTTATTAACGGGAAAATCCGTTTGAATGAAAGGGAAGGGTGTTGGTGAGTTGCGCAATTTGAAGCTTTTTTGTGGAACAAGAAAATAAAATCTGTTTAGTGTACATTGCAAAAAAAAAAAAGAAAAATGTTCGTTTTTCTCAAAACAAACAGATGATTGATGTTCACTTGCAGTTTTTTCCACACTCATGCGATTTCCTCCTCAGATCTCTTCCACAGTAACTTGACAGTCACCTGCTGTGTCAGATCCACGATGATGACACGCTGTACCACAGCTGGTTTACCAAGCCTGTGACCCACATAACAAGGCTGCTTCTGCTGCTGTGTGGATGTAGTCAACAGGGAGAAGACAAGGAAGAGGGGTTTGGGGATGAAAGGGACTGAGGTGGGATTAAAGGAGGAGGATGCAAAGCTGGAGAAAGAAAGAAAGAAAGAAAGAAAGAAAGACAGCCTTTATTAGGGGAAATTCCAAATTCTACACTCTGTTATTAACATATACATATACACAATTCTGTATGCAGGTCTGAATACACACACGTATGCACAGACAGAACCGGTATACATGCATTGGTGGAGAGGTGCCGGAATGAGAAGGCGGCCAGGGGAGCAATGTAGGGGTTTTGGTGCCTTGCTTAAGGGCACCTTGGCAGTGCTCAGGGGGTGAACCAACACCCCTCCAGCTTCCAGTCCACACTCCATAAATAGTGGTCCATACGGGCCTTGAACCAGCAGCGTGCAATATTTCTTGTTCCAGCTTCTGGCTTCCAGCCTGCACACATAGAGTGCTCTGCGTAAGTCCTGAGCTGGAGTTCTCTGGTTCCCAAACCAAATCCCAATGGACTGAGCCTCTGCCGCCCCCAGAATGTGGGAGGAAAGGGACTGAATAGGAGTGAGGAGGGGGAGAGGGCTTTCCAGTGATACCATTAGAACAGGAGCAGGCTCCTGTGTGTGTGTGTGTGTGTGTGTGTGTGTGTGTGTGTGTGTGTGTCCTCATTCCCAGCACATCTGGCTCTGGCAGCATGCACGATGAATTATGAAAGCTTATTTATCACCAGCCGCTATAACACATGGAACATCCCATGCAGACTTCCCAGTGCATACAAATATTGTACAAATATTTGGAGTTGATGTGTATTGATTAGAGAGGTACCTCTTCACTTATTGAGGTGTTTAGAAAAACCTCGTAAATGAGCTCTGATGGGTGTGGACACGAATTAACTCCCACTGATGCACTGTGTTTGTTATCACTCCCAGTTTAATTGAGAGCGACAGATTTGTTTTCCTTCTCAGCGTGATGGTGCAGGCCACATTTCACACTGGGAATCCAGGAACTTCAGAATGAAGCACTTGAGTTGGGCGCATGCAGTGAGCCTGCAAAACGCATGAATTTTTAATATCTATGCAAAAGCCAATTGATGATGAAAATACTGCCATACATGAAAAAAAGAAACATCAGAAAGCTTTAACTTGTTAAAATAAGCTGTAATTGAAGAAGGGCATTGTTTTTATCCTGTAAATAATTCCTTGATGGGGGCAGGGTCCTGAAAAATACTCATCTAGCAAAACTAATTTGATTAAAGAATGAGAATATAATTTATTCTGATGTCAGGCAAGCATATGCAAGTGGCAGGTTGAGCTAAAAATGATTAAACTGTTGAAATAAGTAGGCCTAGTGAAAAGTAAGGAGATTATTGTAAAGCTAGTAAATAAATAAAATCTTCAAATATACATTAGTAAATGTTGCAGCTGAAATAGCTGAGATTACAATAAATGGCTGAGTTAGATAGCTATAAGATATAAAGAATTGTTTAAAATAGTGCTTTAAGTGATGGACAAATGACTGAAATGGTCTGAAAAGTAAAGAAATGTAAAATAAAGACAGAACACATTAACTGGCAAATAATTTAAACACCTTGGCTATGATCTTTGAGCCTGCTTTGTCAAAACAAACACTAAGGAACACTATGAAATCCACTCTCAGTAAACAGTTTGTCACCAACTCCATAAGTACCAACTAAAATTCTGCCATGCAAAGGCAAAACATACACTTGTTGGCCACTTTTTTAGGTGAACCTGGCAAATTCCAGGCTCGACCCCCTTTTTCCTTCAGAACTGTCTTAATTTTTAATGGCAGTGGTTCAGCAAGGTGCTAGAAACATCCTACAGAGATTTTGGTCCATATTGACATGATAGCATCACGCATTTGCCGCAGATTTGTCGGCTGGACATCCCATAATGTGAATCGCTCTTTAAACTGCATCTCTGAGGTGCTCTATTGGATTTGTTATCTGGTGACCGTGGAGGTCATTTAAGTACAATGAACTCACTGCCATGCTCAAGAAACCAGTTTGAGATGATTTGAGCTTTGTGACTTGGGAGGTTATCCTACTGGAAGCAGCCATCAGAGGATGGGTGCACTATGATTATAAAGGGATGAGCATAGGTAGCAACCATGTTCAGGTAAGCTGTGGTGTTTAGTTCCAACTGAGCTTTGTTTAAAGAGCCCAACGTGTGCCAAGAAAATGTCCCATTCCATTACACCACCAGCCTGAACCACTAATACAAGACAGGATCCATGCTTTTATGTCGTTTATGCCAGATTCTGAACCTACCATCCAAATAGTCTGACGCTAACAACCATGCCACTTTTAAAGCCACTTAAACCCCTTTCCTCCCCCTTCTGATGGTGAAGATGAACTGCTAAAGTTCAAACTGAGCATGTCTACATGGCCATATGCATTGACTCACCACCATGTGACTGGCTGATTAGATATATATACGTTAATGAGCAGTTGAACAGGCCTACCTGAACAAATGCTTGGTGAATCTGTATAGAAGCAAGATCAAGAAATATCGCTGCATCCTCTGTCTCTAAGCTCACGTAACTGAAGGTTTAATGAAATGAAGTGGTAAACTGTCCTTTAGTCTGACTCAAACCATCCCAGCACATTGCACATCAGTCTCACTAATGCTGAAAGATATATACTGGTTTCAAGGCAAAATCTGCTGGCATTCAGATGAGCGTATTTTCAGGAAAGGTCTTGCTTATTTCAGCAAGACAATAAACTGCATTCTCCACATGTTACAACAGAGTGGCACTGCAGTGCAAAAGTTAAATTGCCAGACTGGCCTCTCTGCAGTCCAGCCTTAGACACCCAGCTGCTGAACAGATAAAATCCTGTATCAAATGAGAGTGGGAAAAGAGTTCCCCTTTAAAACTTCAGCAGTAGTCTCCTCTGTTCCCAAACACTTACAGAACAGGTGATGTCACACAATGGTATACTTGCTCCCTTGTAACTTCTTTCAAACATGCTGTGACCTAAAATTTAAAATGAGCTTACTTAAAAAAAACAAAACAAAAAGTAATTCCTCAGTGTACATGTTTTGTTTTTTAATTTAAAGATATTGTTTAAATTATTTGTGGATCATAGCATTTGTTTTGCTTTGGATTTTATTTTGAGTGTGTCAACTTTTCTGACACCAGGATTATACTTACTTTGTTTTCTTATAGAAAGTAACAATTAGTGAAAAGTAATTAAGAAGAAAGCCAGCTTATAATGAGTAAACTGTTGAAACAGTTAACTAAGATAAATGGATTAATGTCTAAGATAATTAGCTTCACATACAATATGCATGCAATACATACATAAATTGATAAAAATGTTAAATATGTAAAATGAATGCGTTGTTTCAAGTAACTGGAATCATTTTTCAAATTCATTGGCATTAATATAGAGTTGGTGTCCCACCTATTGCAGCTATTATAGCTTCCACTCTTCTGGGAAGGCTTTCTACAAGATTTTGAAGTGTATCTCTGGGAATATTTGTCCATTCATCCAGAAGAACATTTGAGAGGTCAGAAACTGATATTGCACACAAGGGTCAGACTCACAATCTTTTATTTTTATTTATTTTATTTTTATTTATTTATTCATTCCAGACATGTCAAAACCATTGTATAAAGCAGTACAACATTAACACTTGTATGAATCTATGTATCCATAAACATTTGCATACACACACATTTTGAACATACAGAACCCCTTGTAAATAAATCTATATAATTAAATGAATCTATTCAATGAATGTACACAAAGTAAATAAATAAACTATACCCAGTGTGCACACACCTATCTATATATGCATACATACCTATATACAGTACATGCACGTGCGTAACAATGCACATTACACATAAATCCCATTTAACATGTCTGAAAAGGGGTAGGAAGAAGTAAAACTTATTTAATCCTACCCCTTCTCCAATATTCCATAATTACGGAAAGAAAAAAAAGAAAAGAAAACCTATATATGCATATGAAGTAATGCAGAAAGTAATGCTGAATTTTAAAGTAGTAAATTCACATCCAGGTAGACATTCACTTCCAGCTACACACTGATACTCATATGCACATTCTCACCCACATACACAGTGCACCCCGAAAACACCCAGACCCCCCCAATCTCACCATGCTGCACTCCGAGACCAAAACCCCCCAAGTCC
>VUQH01056134.1:7009-30427 GCA_015106775.1 Etroplus canarensis | reverse complement strand
CCCAACTCCTTTCTGAAGAAACTTGACTCAAATATGATTGCGTATTCCTCACTGCTGGCCAGAAGACTTATTCTTACTAAATGGAAGGACGCTCGACCTCCAACATTTGGCCAGTGGATCAGAGACGTTATGAGCCATATTCACTTAGAAAAGGTTAAGTTTACCATCAGAGGGTCTGTTGAAAAATTTTATGCTTCCTGGCAACCATTTATAAATTTTGTTCACAATTTGTCTGCCAGTGATATTGATTCATGATTGTCGTGTGTTGAACGTGTATTACCCAGTGACCCACTGGTCTTCGAGTATAGTGTTGTCTATACTCTCAATATACAGTATTAAATTGTTTTCTCTTCATTTTTTTTCCCCCTTCAGGATTGAGAAAACATATATGAATAAGTCAGACAACAATTAACAATAACGCTTGTAAGGTCTGGTATCTTGGGGATGGACGGGGTGACAACATTGTATGTTTGTGTGTTTATCTGTCTGAAAAATAATAAAAATACTTGGATATAATATTCTAACAGTGATCCCTTTTGCTACATTTGGATTTATACCTTTACTACATCTACATGATTTACCCACTAATAAGTTTCTGTTTTGTCATCCTGTGTTTTGGGGTAGTGATTTTATTGTTATCCTTGTAGGTTTTAGTTCTGGTTCCTGTCTAGTTTTTATGGAGTTGCAGATGCCCCCTTAAGATTTGCTGTTATGAATTCTCTAACTTTACCTAACTTTTATCATGTGTTTAGTTCCACTGCCTCCTTCTGTTTTATGTCTTTATCTTTATGTTAATCTATTTTGTTTACTTCCTTTTCTTCCTGATTTTCTTCACCTGCATGTGATTGCTTGCACTTGTGTCTTCCCTAATCAGCCCTCTGTGTTTAAGCAGTTTTGTCTTCCCCTCAGTCCTTAGTCTTTGTCACAGTGTGGTCCCTGTGTGCAGCCCTGTTATGTTATTTGTTTTTTTGTCTTTGGATAATGGTTTGTTCACTTTCTGGATATTTTACTTTGGGCCTTTTTGATTGTTGATGTTTGAGCTTATAGCTGTAGTGTTTCAGAGAATTGTGAGCCAAAATCAATCAATTGCCAAAATTTTTGACAAAGAAGAATTTCCTTAACAGGAAATTAGCAGTCCCTCAACTTGGCTACAGTCCAGGTTATGCTTATGAATCTTGAAAAAATAAAATTTGCATATTTTCTTCATTTCTCAGTTTACTTCATGTTAAGAGTTATTCAAATTGTTCCTGGATCACTCACTTATTTACCATGAATGCATTAGCTTCTTTATTTTATGACTTTTAGTCTCTGAAATTGCTACAGCCCGAAACATCTAAAAATATGAGATTCTCTTTGATGTAGTCAGTACAAATTATATAAAAATTCAACACTGAATAAGCATATTTGCATATTGTGTAAAAGATTGTCTTTATCTGTTTAGTTTTTAAAGAACTGAATGCATCAATATTTTACCTGTAATTGCTAAAATTGTTTAATCAATAAAATACATTTAGGGACTAAGACACTGAACAAACAGAAAGGAAGAAAAATCTAATGATTAGTGGTTTAAAAAAATTTAAATAACAGAGGCCAGTGCAAGGGTATGTTGAACATTATTTATCAATTGATGTAATAAGTGTGATTTATTTATTTCTAATGAATTAACCCAAAAATATCTCTTTGTTACTTCATAGGTGCATAATTAGTAATCCTTTTTTCTTTCTTTTTTAAGTACATGTAAAATGTACTCACTCTTGAATTTGCATCAGTGCCAACATTCCACAGATTATTCTGAAATCTTTCAAAATAAACAGTGCACATTTTATTAACTAACAAAAAGGTGTTACATATCCCTGAAAATCTTATGGCACCTCTTGCGAATTTAACAGGTGCTTGAAGCATATAACACAAACATTTGTAATTGCGTTTGTTGAAAACCAAATCAGGAAGTGAAAACGCTGTACCCTTCGATGTAACCGAAGTTCTTCAAATTTTTCCTTTTATTTGAACCACAAAAATTCCATCAACCTGCTCAAATTGAGCCTCTGCAGCTTTTCCATTAATGTGAAATATGCAACTAAGGCAGATGTGATGTTTGCCTCAGTTTTCCGTTTCAATAAATTTTGTAATGTGCAAGGCCATTTTTACAATTTCCTCTCTCTCTCTCTCTCTCACTCTCTCTCTCTTTAAATAATAGATACCTTATTGTCCCTACTTGGAAATTTGACTTAGACTCATCAAACCTGGACCCGTCAATGCATTTCTGCCTAGTAGAAGTTTGTTGTCTATTGACAGCTTTATACACTTTATATACCCAAATTCTAGCCTAAACTAAATAAAATAAATCTTGTTATTTCAGCAGCTCATGGAACATAAACTCTTATTCTTTTCCATTATTACTCTATGATTCTCCATGTCTAAGTTCAGTAATTTTCATTTTGTTGTCTCTGTACTGGTTGACACACTCAACTTGAAGAGTGTGTGTTTGCATATTTGTGGAAGAAGTTTGCATGACACCTATATGTCCAGATAGTACTCTACAACATTTGTAAATAGATTCCAGTGTTTAACCAGTTTCCCATAAAGTCACAAAGGGTACTTCCAGTTTCTCAGTGCTCCTAAGTGATTTATGAATGTAAGACCTGTTCATTGCATTTCTGTTGATGTCTTTGCATCTGGGACATTTCCCAGTCAGTTTTTATATGTATTCATGCGACTCTTACAGTACTCTGAAACCCCTTATATTAAACAGATGGCTAATGGGGATACACAGACTAGCACATGAATGATATTCTGTAGGGTATTACCCCTAAATTTAGTGTTGATGTTGAAATGCAACATTGGCTTATGGGGGAGTTTGAAAACCTGCAAACCAAATTACTTTTCACATACAGTTTAGCTGTGTTGTATGATAATTTTTATGTATAGCAAAGCAAGGAGATGACCCTGCCTGCTGTCAGTCAGTGGTGGACAGAAACTTATGAAATTTAGTCAAATATATTAAATATGAAGTGTATGTATTTTTCTTTTCTTTTTAAAAAAAAAAAAAAATAGTCTTTGTGAATGTTTTCTGTTTTAAATTTGAAATTCTAGTTTATAATTGCATAGTTACTATAGTAACTCTTTACAGTGTGAGTCGTTCCTATCTCGCTTCTTCTTCTCATTTTCTCATGTGGAACATGGGTAGCCCTGGGCCGTTTTCTTTTCATGTCTCCCTTTTCATTTTTCAGCATACTGTCTTTTTTCTTTTTTTTCATTCTCTATCTTTTCCTTTCTATTTTATGTCTCAAAAGGGTGTGTTTGAGGTTTTCCTCTGGCATGTTTGCACAGTCTGTCTTCTTTCTAGGTCCAGGTGGAGATGAGGTGGCACCCAAAAATGTTTTCTGAAAACTTCTCTTTTTGTTTATAGTTTATCTTGAGTTTCCATCATGTAATTTTCTTATTTTGGTTTGTCCTACACATATAACATCTATGGTATGGCTTTCCATGTTGGAAGAATGATCACACTAACTACCTCCTTAGACTTCTTGTTTTCCCCCTTTTACCCAATTGAAGTTTTTGTATGTGCTCTTTGTATATACAGTATAGGAGATGTTGAATACTGTGTTACTCCAAAGTGGCAATTAATGCTCTTGGGTACATTAAATAGGACAGAATCGTGGTATGGTGGTTTGCACTGTTGCCTCACAGCAAGAGGTTGCCCGGTTCAAGCCCCAACTATGGTCCTTCTATGTGGAGTTTGCATGTTCTCCCTTTGCCTGTGTGGGCCTCCTTTGGGTGCCCCGGCTTCCTTTCATGATCCAAAAACATACATGTTAGGTTAATTGGTTCTAAACTGGAAAGAGATGGGAGCGAGATAAAGTGCTTAAAGTGTTCAGAAACAAGTACTATATGAACTTATGGTTAAATGCGGCTTATAGTCTACTTTGAGTGGCCAGTAAGACTGGAAAGATGCTGTATAATGCCAGTCCATTTTTGTTTAAATAAATCTGACTTGACTTTAATAAAAATTTTAATAGTATGACATTCAGATTAACTATTCAAAACATACAGCTAACTTCTATATCAGTTTTTCTTGCAGTCACCTGCTGGTGTAACTTGCTAATAATAATCAGATATAGAACAAGAGCAGTCTGAGACTGCATATTTCCACCAAGATTAAAAATCCTCAAATTTCTATGTTTTCCTAACTGGATCCAGATCTGGATAAACTCCAAAAGTGAATCACTTCTAAGGTGCACTAAGTGCCAAAACTGATAGAATTTTCATGCGAACTGTAACATTTTGAGTAATCCTAATACTAGACAGGCAAACAAATGTATCTTTTGGCTGCTCCCTTGTAAACAAACCAAAAACATAACCTCTTTGGTGGAGGTAAAAAGAAAAAGAAATAAGAAAGCAATGAACCCAGTCAGTTCAGTGTGAGCAGGAGACCAGCTCCTGATATTTAAAAGCAGACAAAAATCCTCAAGATCATTGAGAATATGTGTTTGTAGAAATGTAGCCATAGCACAGCTGAAATCAAAGACAAAAAAGTTGTCCACGTATTTCTGTGAGGCATCCTTTTCTGTAACGACTCTAATCAAAACAAGTAATAAAAAGAAAACAGTTTGAGTTGCCTCTATGCCACAGAGGTAGTACAGTAGCAGAGTATAGGTCCATGTTTCTTTTACAGATTAAGTACAAAAAATTCAGTGTAGCGCTATGTTATCTTAGTTTTCATACGTTTGAGGACCACCTCAACAGAACAATAAAACAAAGCATTTTTTGTGTAGGATGTGAATACTCCGCCACTCTTGTCAGTCACGTTATTTAATATTTACAGTACTCTCCTCTAAGTATTATCACACTCTCTTTAACTATGGTAGTGTGTTTTTGATCTTAAGATTTCAATTAACTTGAGTTTTTTCCCACTGTATACATTAATTATTGCAAAGACCTTAGCAAGATTAGTGGGGAAAATAATTCAATTTCCCCTTGTATGTTTGTGGTTAGTGTGTATATGTTTGAGTCCATGGTAAAATGCTACTCAAAGGTGGTTTCAGTTCACATCATTATATCAGCTGCTCTCAGTTTTGGTTGAGGGTGCTAGTATAAATTGAGCCTTGGAGTTTCTTGCCAACCTTATCCTCTGACATTTAAGCTGGGATAGTAACAAAGCATTTCAATAGTGTATTGTTCTGAACCACTATCATTAGAAAAGCCCAGGTCCTGGATGCTGTGCTTTTTCACCAAAAAGCAGAAAATGATCACCCATAATCAGACATTACAAGCTAAGATTTCTTGAACAGGAGCATTTCCAGCCATTAGATGTAATTACAGTCCTGTATCTGCCTTTATATACCACAGTATTCATATAAATAAGCCTCTCTGCACATACTAAGACCATAGTCCTGTCTGTCCTTTATGCAGGACAACAGCAGTTCTGGCAGCAGTTAAGAAAAACTCCCTCAAAAGGTAGTTTTGGTAGGTCTGTCTCTGGGTGTGAGTGATTTATGTCTATTAGAGGTTTGTGAACTTGTAGTATGTGTTTATTATTGATTTGTGCTAGGGCTTCAGAACAGAAGAATCTATCAAAACCTATTATCCTATGTTCTCTACCATTATAAGACATTTCAGATCAGGTCAGATCTTTCTACAATTGAACATACATATTTGTGTTTAGTAATGCTTATTTGACAATGCACCCACATTACTGTTGTGATTTTGCACATTAATTGTCTTGTTGGATCTTTTAAAAGAATTTACTATTATTATAAACAAACAGGCATAATTTCTATAGAAATAATTAATGTTGTTAGCCAGTTCTTTCAGTCCAACATTTTTTTGCCAGATGGCAGAAATTTGACAATGAACTGATTGTTTTCAAAAGGCAGAACATAAAGCTTTGCTCTAAAAACATGCATCTGTGTGATATCACAAAATCCTCTGCCTCAGATACAATCTGAGTGCACATC
This sequence comes from Etroplus canarensis, assembly GCA_015106775.1. Classification (NCBI taxonomy): domain Eukaryota; kingdom Metazoa; phylum Chordata; class Actinopteri; order Cichliformes; family Cichlidae; genus Etroplus; species Etroplus canarensis. The sequence goes on along the minus strand of VUQH01056134.1, from coordinate 24,470 downwards.
TGGTCATAATCACATTTTAAACATTGGTTATGCAACAATCTGTCTTTAATGTCTGTGTCCTGCTGGCAGGACCTTTGAAATGAGCTGCCACAAAGATAAAGAGCTTTGTAAGCAACAAGCAGGTATGCACACTGTTTAATAGTGATAAAAACACTCAAACAGCTGTGGTAGCCTATCTGAATTGAAACTACATTAGCAAGGATTTGTGACAATTTAATTCCATCAACTTACACATTTCTCTATTATGCTCCCTCCCAGTGCTATGCCTGCACATACTGTGCATTTGTGTGCATGTCTGGTATATTTGTACAGGGGGTGGTTAAAATTTATGTCTATTGTATATTTCAACATTGATAAGCAATTAATTATTTTGCCCACAAAGCATTTCTGATGCTTGTTGAGTGTTTTTGAAATGCTTTGACAGCAGCTGCAGCAGCTGTTGTAAAAGGGAATTAAATCTGCTGCATTTACAATATATAAAGTCTGAATGACATTTACTTATAGAGGAAAATCCACATCACAAAATGTTTCACAAGGGCAGCAAAATAATAATCATTTTTTAAAAAAAGCTTTCATAAACGCACCAGGTTAAAAGAAGACGTGAAAGAAATGGCACATACTGTAAAATGCAATACAGTGTAGGAAAAGTTAAAGAAATACTCACAGTTAAACTCAAGTAAAAGACTTTAAGACACTGACTCACCAATCTGATTTCCTCAGACAGATTGTTTCAGAGTCATGGGGCCCCGTCAGCCAGGACTGTGAAACAGACAAAAGACTCTGCCCAAGGATCCACAGTATATGCTGGGACATTCTTTACCAAGACATCAGAGATGTAGCTAGGAAGAGAGACCATTAAGGCTAAGTGATCAGTAAATACTATATGTAAATTTATTCAAAAACACAAACTGGTATAAAAATGCTAAGTGACAAACAATGCCATCTGGCTTCTTAGTTCTGGATAAAAGTCTGATAGTTCTTCACAGTCTGGAGTCAACCAATGTTTTTGATTCAGTAAGTTGAAATCCTGTCTCAATAATCCTGGTTCAATGAAATGAAACATCTAAAATGATAAAATGATCAAATTTAATGTATCATAAATATTAAAATATAAACTAGGTGAGATGAACAAATAAGCAGAGTCAGACTGATGCTGGATGGGAAGTTCAGGCCAGTTACTCACAGGTTAAAGCATCTTATATGAAAGCATGCATGTACTGTAAGCTGTATATGAGACTATTGCAATGAGTGTAACAGCTAGAGGGGTTGTCTGCATTATTTAATCCCATGTTTGACATTGGCAGCATTTATCTAATTAAACAGGATGTTGCCTTTCACTTTGCAAATAGTAATTTTGCAATAAGAACTAAAAATGCTGGTTGGATCCTGGAGCCTGTCCCTGCTGACTGATTGCACTGCAATGAAAAGCACAACAGGAATGTCTTATTTCATTATACTATATATAAAAAGGCTGCATCATCACAACAGAAACTGCATAATGACACAATTTTTTCATTTCATAGGGTCATGGTCTTGAGTTTTTGCAGTTTGGTTTTAAATGTTTTTGAGTTCTTTATGTTCTTTGAGTTTTAGTTCTCTCATGGTTTCGTTCTTCATGGTGTTTATGTTGTAATATTGCATTGTTGGTTGTTAATACTCACTGAGCCTTCCTTTGTTAGTCATTTAATTCTCCAGATGTTTCCTGCCTGTGTCAGGTTCTTGTGATGTTTTCGGTTTCCTGTTTTATTTTGTGACCAGTCCGGGCTTGCGTATTATGTTTAATTTTACTTCCTACTCTTGATTGTTGCCACCTGTGCTCCTCTCCCTAACCCCTGCCTTCTTTTGCCCTGCGTTGCGTCTTCTATGTTGCTTCCCTGCCTGTGTGTGTGTGCGCGTGTTAGGTGAATAGTATAGCATCACACTGGGCTTTAAACTATATATGCTTCTTCTGGACAGACACTGGAGCACATTCAGCTGCAGACTCATTCCACCACCATGGACACAGAATGCCACAGGAAATCATTCCTACTTGTCGTCATCAAACTTTAAAACTCTTCTTTTAACACCTGAACTGTTTACCTTATGGCCATATCTCGTAGATAGCGTACAAAGGATTGTTTTTATCTTTTAACTTTGAGTGTTTGTGACATATTGCATTTTTTACATATAGGCTTATAAATTTTCATTTCATTCCTCTGTCATATATAGATACATTTATATCTATGATTTCACTGTTTTAAGATGAGTTTCCATGTGACATTGCACTTTTTATAAATGGGTTTATACATTTAAATTTTCTTATCGTTCATATTTATAGGTGTTTATATCTAATAGATCATCTGTAACATAAGCAGGTTACCTCCTGGATTCTGATTCTGATATTAGTTACAGACATTGGTATGTGACATATTTAATTTTTTTTTCAAATCAAAGCGTGTTAATCAAATGTAAGCAAAACATATAAAATATTGTCAATTTATTGAATTTGTTACCTTAAAATTACTGAAATATGAAACAATCTTCAAATATTAATATTTCCCCAGCAGCATAGTGGTTTGTGCATTCACCTGACAAGCAAAATGTCCCTGGTTCAATTCCAGGTGGGGACACAAGTGTCACGGTTCAGTGTGAGTGTGCAGGCGTGGACCCAAATACAGGACTTAGAGGCAGACGAATCTATATAAAATGGGCCTTTATTTAGCTAACTACAAAGTAACAGAGTCCAGGGCTTCTTCAGGCAAAAACTCAACCAAAGAGGAAAACACTCACAGGCAGGGAAGCAACACTGAAGACGCGACACCAGGCAGAGAAAGGCAGGGGAATAAATACCCACAGACTAAGGAGACAAGCGGCAACAGGAGGGAAGGGAACACAGGTGACGCCAATCAAGGGCAGGAAGTGAAACTGAACACAACACACAAGACTAAACAGGCTTCAAACTAAAACAGGAAACAGAAAACCAGACATAAGTACAAACTTGACAGGAATACACAGACAGGGAAAGAAAACTCAAGAAGGCAAATACAGGATCTAATAACAGAAAAAGGCCCTGGAGAACTCAAAAACAACAACAGAACATACAGGTCATGACAACAAGCCCCTCTCCCCATGGAGGGCTGCGTCAGGAAGGGTAAAACCAATGCGAATTAATCCACTGTGGTGACCCCTTGGTGGAGAATCCAAAGGAGCAGCCGAAGGTTGCGTAAATTCATCTTGGTTTCAGCTGATACACTTTTCTTTATTTTGTTTTTCAAGAAGAGTACCTTTTCTCCTATATTAGTCCTATTTTGCTATAAGTGTGATTTTTTTACATAATATAAATAAAATAGTTGAATGATTTGACTATTTACACATTATTGGAATTTAGATGAAGTGTCACAACCAGTGTTTATGCCCAGGCATAAACACTGGGCAACAATATTCAAGCCTAAATAAATCCCATGAGACCCCTGAGTGCACATTCAAAGGGTTTCATACCTTCAGATGATCTTCATCCTTCTCTAAATTATTACAGAAAATTCAGAAGGAAAAGATAGATTTGAACAGTGTACAAAAATCTAAAAAGTCACAGTTGTGTTACACATTGATAGGCCTCTTTTTGAGCATTGATTTGTGCCAAATGCTAGGAAATCATGCATACTAGCAAATCAAATAAGGTTTAATATGGTGGTTGACAACAATTTTTAAACTGTACTGGCATCTCTAAATTTCACTGACATCACAGATTTTTAGATCTAAAATTTACCACATAAGACTTTTTTAACACTTGCAGTAGCTTGTTGAGAACACCTCCAGAATAAGGCCGTGTTATTATATTATTTTTATTTTAAAGAAAAAATGTACTTACGGCTACACCCTTGTATTCTTCCCAAGGGGTCGCCACAGTGGGTTAATTGCTAATTTGGCAGAGGTTTTACGGCGAATGTTCTTCTTGACGGAACCCTCCATTGTGAGAGGGGCTTGTGTCCCCAACCTGGAATTGAACCAGGGATCTTTTGTTTGCAAGGTAAATGTGTAAACCACTGTGCATTTTTTGTACTTCAAAGAAAATTTGAAGAATAAATTGTTCTTATAACCAGTGAAATTATAATTGTGATATGTTATAAAAATCCACATAAAAAGAGAAATTTATATTCCTGTGCAAGAAATGGTAAATATCATTGATTTTACAACAAGAAGTAAATCAGCCACAAATGCCTAATATAACATATGTATAACATTTCAGATGGCAGGATTTTTGTTTTTAGTTTGTTTTTTAAGTTAATAAATTTAGTCCATTCAGTCAGTTTTTATATTTACCACCATTTCCTTTGAGAAGAAACGGGTCTAATTTCTAATGAGTTGCATAAACAAGATGTGCTTGAAGTACAGATTTTGAGTTTTAAATCAAAAGGTTTGAAAAAAGTGGGTTTCATGGGTTCAAGACTTCAGGCAGTCATTGACTGTAAAGGATGTTCATCCAAGTATTACCAACAATTCTTATGTATAAAATTATGTTAGCTTTTCCAATTATTTTTGAGCCTCTGAAAATGGGGGACTATGTACACAAATGACTGTGATTCCTAAACAGTGAATGCAAAAAGTTTGTTAAACCCCTTGATTTAAAGCTGAAAGTCTGCACTTCAGTCACATCTTGAGCGATTCTTAAAATCCACTGCAGTTGTGTAAAGAGGCAAAATTACAAAAAAGTGTATCATTGCCCTAAAACTTATGGACCAAATTCTATTAAATGTGACAGGGTACACTGACCAATGCCTCCTGTACTTCTCCTTCTGGGCTCCAGGGTAGAAATGTATAATACTATATGTAAGAGAGATTTTCCTTTATTAGATCTACTGATCGTCAAAAACAAACCTACCAACTATTAAATGAAGTCCTGTTTAATGACCAGAGTGGTGGACAACTGGTTGTGCTACTGACATTCATTATATTTTCCTATAATAAAACACATTATCATTGGCAAAAAATGGCTGTCTGAAAGCATGGCACCTTGCCTGCCTGCTTTGTGACTATTACAACAATTTAGGGCACTTTAACAGTATTTAATTGAATTTTGAGTTGAAGCTGTGATTTTCCAGATTTTCTACTGTAAACCAATGTTTTTGTCACATGATGGAGGTAGTCTGTGTATTTTGATCCCAGTATCCCAAGGTGCATTGTTGGTTATCATAAGGGCAAAAGTGAAGCAGTATGAGTAATGTTTTAAAAAAATGGCAACACTTTATAATAACCATTGTAAATTGATTGATTAAAAGCACATCCATACCAAAAAGAGGCAGGTGCTGGACCAAAAAAAAGCAGACAGCCCAGGAAAATCAACAACTCAGGCATTGTAACATTTCAGGCACATCTGCTCTTTACCAGTCGGGTCTGATGAAAAACAGATGTGCTTGAAGCATCACATTTTTCCAGTGCAATTAATTAGTCCTGCAGTGTGTGAGCCACTGTTTTCTTTGCTTTTTTCTTTTAATAATGAAACTAGTCTCACTTCCAAATCATTACATATTTACACTTGTTTAGGGTCACATTTTAATGCACTGAGTAGCTTTAGTTTGTTTTTTCAGCATGCAGGATGAATCTTGTCTATTACACATTTTTACCCAAACCATGATACCTAAGCAAACAGAGAAAGAGGGAGAAAATTAAAAGTAGGTGATGATCTAATCTGAATTATATCAATTCATAGTTTTGTGATTTGAAGTGCTGACACCCCACATGACTACTTTTACGTTTATAGTGTCAAAAGAATGTTGGGAAAAACTGAGTTTATTATCTATTTAAAAACTCTGCAAGTCAAAAAAATGCATGTATTAAATATATTTAAAAATACAATGCAATGATTATCAGATCTCATAAACCAGTATTTTAGTCACACAAGAACATAGAAAACATATCACATATTGAAAGTAAAACATTTTACTGTTACATTAAAAATAAAAAATTTGATAGCAGCAATGCACTTTTAAAAAGTTGTGACAGGGCCATGTTTACTACTGTGTAGCATCCCCTCTTCTTTTAACAACAGTCTGTAAATGTCTGGGAACTGTGGAGACCAGTCACTTGAAAGCTGAGGGAGGAATGTTGTCCCAATTTTGTCTGATATACGATTCCACTTGCTCAACAGTCCTGGGTCTTCTTTGTTGTATTTTGTGTTGTGATGTGCCAAATATCTTCAACTGGTGAAATGTCTGTGCTTCAGGCAGGCCAGTCCAGCACTAAGACTCTTCTAGTACAAAGCCTTGTTGTTGTAATAGTTTTAGTATACAGTTTTTGTCTTTTTGAAATATGCAAGGCTTTCCGTGAAAAAATGTCATCTGGAGGGCAGCGTATTATGCTCTCAACCCTACATATACCTTTCGGCACTGATGGCACCTTTCCAGATGTGCAAGTTGCTAATACCATAGGCACTAATGCACCCCCATACCATCAGATATGCAGGCTTTTGAACTGAGCACTGATAATGAGCTGGATGGTCCCTCTCCTCTTTAGTCCAGAGAACATTGCATCCCTGACTCCCAAACAGAATTTTGAATTTAAAAAAGTTTTGGCTTCTTCTTCGCATGACAGAGCTTTAACCTGCATTTGTGGATGGCAACTTTGTCCAAAGACTATGTTTTCTAGATGTGTTTTTGAGCCCATGCAGTGATTTTCATGATAGAATCATGCCTTTTTGCAATGCAGTGCCACCTGAGGGCACAAAGATCACCAGCATCCGATACTGATTTTTGGCTATGCCCCTTGTGCACAGAGATGTCTCCAGATTTTTGGAGTTTGTTGATGATATTATGTACTGTAGATGACAGACTATTCAAAGTCTTTGCAATTTTACAATGAGTAATATTATTTTGAAATTGCTCCAGAGTTTGTAGACATAGTTTCTAGCAGTTTGCTGAACCTCTGCCCGTCTTTACTTCCGAGAGACTCCTTAAGGTGCTCTTAATATACCCAGTCACATTGCTGGCCTGTTACTAATTAAAAATAAGTTGCAAAATGTACCCCCAGCCTTTCTTTATAGTACCACTTACTTTTCCAACTTTTTGTTGCCCCTGTCCAGATTTTTCTTTTTTTACAAGTGTTGCTTCAAAATGAGGTAGTAATTTTCCTTAGTAAAATGTCTCACATTCAACATGTGATATTTTTTCTATGTTCTGTTGTGAATCAAATATTAGTTTAAAAGCACTGCAAATCACTGTATTTTGTTTTTTATTTATATTTCACAGAGCATCAGAACCTCATGAAGCAGGGGTTATATTTCTCTAAGTGATTGCCACAGTGGATGAATCCACATAAGTAATTTGGCATAGATTTTATGCTGGATGCCCATCCTGATGCAACCGTCTCATTGTGAGAGGAGCTTATGCCTCCACTTGGACTCAAACCAGGGATCTTCTGCGTGTTTGTAAACCACCACACTATGGAGACACTAAATACATTTTTATAAAGTGTTATCAAAAATTAAATTGGTGATTTCATGCTTTAAATTTGAAAGGATATCTTATTTTGATTAGTGTCGGACACCATGGAAACCTAAGCTGTGTGGTGATCAGACTGAGGAATAATTAACCAACTGAAGGCTTTTCATTCAAAAAGGAATATAATTAATCTCACTGGAGATATTGTGTGAGGTACAGGGCATTAAGTTAAGTTCAGACAGTGTAAATTTACATTTAGATTTTACAAACAAATCCTCTGTGCAGTGTCTGCAGCTTTTAACTGTAATATAATGGCATCTTTGTCCTGAAAGAAGAATGCAAAATTTTGCTTGTTCATTGTCTTTCAGATTTACTGACTTTACTTTTACACCTGCATAAGTATTTTTAGATAATGAATTTGTTGCCATTTAGTTATACTGGTGAGGGTAGACATTTGTTTACATCAAAGAAGCTGTCCTATACATGCAGTGTATTACAAGTAATACGTGAGTTTCAAGATTAGTGCTCACCCAGGCACTTACAGAGGCAAAGAAAAAGGACCCTAAAATGAAAAAAGAAGGGAGAAGAAAGGGGATGTTATGCAATCATGGAAAGATTTTCAAGGTTAGCCCTCTATCACAGTCACACATCTGAATCATTGTGTTATTGGAAGTAGCATATTCACTGATTTTAAAAGCCAAGTGTATTAAGTCAAAAATATGGCTCGAGCAAATGAAAATCTGTGAACTCTGAGATGGATCTTAAAGCATATATATTTTCTCTGTGTCTGTGTCTATATTATGAAATATTGTTTTCAGAGTTATTTTTTCATCCTCTTAGAAACCGTTCTTTGGTGTTTAGCTGTTTATTTTATTAAGAGTCCATGTTTTGAATTAGAATTTGCATCCTAAAATCCTAACCACAGGTAAGGTCTGCAGGAAGGTTTAGATTGAAATCCCATACACATTTAATCATTTGCATTTTACTTTAATGTCATGTAATAGTATTTACCAGTATAGTTTTTGATATATTAGTCAAATAAAGCAAAAATGCTTCAAAAATTAAAAAAATAAATTAATCAAAAGCAATGACTTGTTGTTGTGACAGATAAAGAGAGGAACAAATATGTATCTACATTAATAAATATCTCACACTCAAACATGCCATACTATACCATTTTCACCTACTCTATACAGCATTTTATAACACCCAGAACCTTTTGCTGAACTATAGAGAAAACATGCAGAAACTTCAACTGAAGATAATTAATTCTATTTTTTAAAATGAATACATTTAATAACTAATTTTCCTTACAATGTCATTCTAACACTCTATTAGACTGTATCAAATGTTTGCCATTGAATTTCCAATGGCTGTACTTACTTATTCACATGGATATATAAAGTACACATAAAAAGCAAATACAGACACTGAAACACACATAGGGTATAAAAATCAAAGGCTTTGTTGGTTGAGATGTTGGCTCCCCCGCACCTTTTCATTTGACCAATAAGTGGCCCTCACTAGTCCTTCTCTTATCTCTGAATAAACTGAATCAGTGTGGCTGGCTGAGCAGTCAAAGCAGAGAGGCAGGAAAGCACCTGGCCTTAGACAGCTATCTGATTAGAAGAGCTTGCAGGCCAGGCTGAACCAGACCAGGCCAGGCAGTGGCAGCAGCAGGGCAGATCTGGAGGAAAATGAACTAAAGCAGGCTGATTCTATTGCACCATGGCCTCCTTTAGGGGGAGAAGACTCAAATCAAAGCAATGCCATAGCACAGACCAACCTTATCAAGCCAGGAGACAAGAATTAGGACTGCAGTAGAGAAACTGTAGCTTCACTGGTTCAGAACAGTTGATTGGTGTTCTCTGAAGCATGCATTTAATGATTAAGAAGTTATTATCTACGGTGTCCCCAAGCTCCCAAATTGGCTTACGAGTAAGAGTCCTCTGACAGAAGTATATCGACTAAAAGTGGCATGAATGCTGAGAGTTACACAGTAGAGTGGAGGCATTAGTGAGACTTTTACACACATACACAAAAAATACAAAAGCCTTTAGAGTCTGTTCTGCTTCTGTTTGTTTTGATTTGTTAGGAAAAGATGATCAAAGGAGATTAAAATTTTTTCTTTTGATTTTAAATCACTGCAACCCACTGCATGCAGCTGATGTTTCAACATAATTTGAACAGAATACACATGGTCTGCTACTGAAACAATAGATGACACACATATACTGCACACTGGTGAACATAAATCAGTTATATAATATTATCAGCAATATACCCCAATGCAATACACCCAATGCATGATGTCTGTTTCACCCAATGAAACAGACATATGTAAGCCTTCACTTCCAAAGAAAGCACCAAGCTAATTCATGATCTCATGTTGTAAATCACACTCATTTGTTATTTGTAATAAGAAATAATGGTCTTCACTGGCAATCAAATCTGTAGAGAAAAACCAGAAAACAGAAGCACATTGTGCAGACAGAAAGTGTTTGTCATTACAGTCAAATTCCTGGACACAGGCATTTTCATGACACACTGAATCACATTAACCCATTTCTCTTCACTTGGGGAAAAATGACATATTCCCAAGGCTGTGTAACATAAGAGTAATACAGGAGTTGTTAGGTCTGAGTATGTCCGTTTGTTAACTATCATTTATAATTGTAATTGAATGTTCATTTGGAAATCTGTGCAAAAAAGCATAATATTAGGAAATGAGGGTAAAGAGTCTCTTTAATTATTTTTAAATAAAAAAGACTATCTGTCCCACAGACAGTGGGAAGACTAAAGGTCACTTGGGCCACAGAACATGGACACAGTTAACTTGTCTGATTCTATGATATGCTTAAAAATACCAAAAGAATAGAAAGAATTTGCATTCAAATATGACAGTAGGTATTTAAAATAACATCTGACAAAGTGTGACTAAATAAACTAGATCTTGGAAATATACAAAAGAGCTTAAAATGATTAAAATGATAAAATGTGACAGAACAGTTTTGCTCTTTAAGAGTTAAAGTAAAGAGCTGTCAGAGGTGTTTTGTATGTTTACACTGGCAAGGACTTTACACGCCCATCTCTAAAAAGTGGAGCATAAATTGAATATGTGACTTAACTCTTTATTCACCTGTTGACACATTTATCTGTCTTGTCTTATTTACCAGCTGTACAGCATGCTCACATGGCCACACCTTGTTAAACAATGGCTGACTGGCATTGCAATCCATAAATAGTGTTGGTGCATGGTAGAACTGGTGGATGAACTATTTCCTATGGAGTAAAAACACTGTAGCTTTTCTCCTTTAGCTCAAGCAGTGATGCAGAAATTCAATAATTGTACAGTAAACACAGAGATAAGAACTATCCATAATGTAGCTGTAATAATTTGGCACAGTAACCTTCAAAATGTTATCTCAGATGGGTGCACATGAGAGCCATTTCTCTGTTCTGACATATGTGACGACAGGTCTTGTGATTTATCATTAAATGTAGCTTCCAAACAATATCAGCTGCATTATATGAGCTCCTGGGGTTATGTGCTGCTTCTTTTATATTCAGAAAAAAGGGGGATGTTTCACTAAAGACATCTTAGACATAGCTGTCTTTGATGATTAATAATTTCCGGAGGTCCTTGTTGTCAATGATATGATAGCAATGGCTTTGAAGTGGTTACAGCTAAGCTGTTCCAAGTGTGATCTGTGAAGTGCAAGAGATATGAAATAAAAAGACCAATTGTTGAAAAAAAAAAAACTCATTGAAAGACGACTTGCTGCAACCCCCACCCCAAAAAAAAAAATCACACACCTCACTGTATATCTCTCTCAGCTAAATGTGCACAGACAGATGTTAAAAGGTGTTGATGGATGTCTTCAGAAGAGCAGTCATTCATCTTCATAGATCCCTTTCTTTTGAATGATTGGTGTCAAAACACTGGTTTCTAATGGATGACTTGTTCAGACAGGTCCACAGTGGTGTGTTTTGCTGTGGTTTCTATCTGTAAATGTTTGAATTCACACTTGTAAATCTGGCCAACTCCACCTATATCAAATGTGTTTATGTTCTGAGCATGTAGCAGGTCTGGAAATAATGATAGAGGCACATACATTCTACTTGAAGTGGTAATAAGTGGTAATGACACTAGGTTTATGATAATAGCTGTTGTCTGAAATTATGTGAATCCTTATTTAAATTTTGATGATGTATTTTACTGTAGTGGGTTTAAAAAATTGAGATGAATTGTCCAGTAATCAATGAGGAAGACTTATATACACATTTATTTACATCTTTATTTACAAAAAATAATGCACTTTAAAGGATTTAAAATGTCTATCTGTATGTCTAGATAGACAGGTAGACAGATGGGTAGATAAACCTCAAACCTGAATATTTAAGGAAGTGAAAGTGAGGTTTTGGCTTTTGTACAAGAATATCTGTATGTGCACAAGGATTAGGCAACTATTAGTGTGCAGAAATATTATGCAACTCTAAGGAAAACAAATCTATTCCCAGATCACTTGTTTGTTTTCATCTGTTAAAGTGAGAATAATAAACAACTCAAACTTTACAACTAAACAAATAAACAAATAAACATTTTTGATACTGTAAAAAATAAATCAGTGACCAATATAGCAAGCCTTTTCAATAACAGGTTTCCGTTCTCTCTCCCAGAGAGGTGTACTGTTTTCCTTCACTGTACATCTCAAGTTCTCAACAGGGTTTAGATCAGGTGAGGAAGGGGTCATGTCATTATTCCATCATCTTTAAGGCCTTTACTGGCTACCAGTGGAGTGGAGTACTTTGATGCATGAGATGGAGCATTGTCCTGCATAAAAATCATAGTCTTCTTAAAAGATGCAGACATTTTCCTGTACCACTGCATGAAGAGAGTGTCTTCTAGAAACTGCGGTAGGTTTGGGAGTTGAGTTTGAGTCTATCTTCCACCATACCAGTACCTCACCTCCACCTTGCTGGTGTCTGAGTCAGAGTGGAGCTCTATGCCCATTGCTGATCCAGCCATGGGCCCATCCATCTGGTCCATCAAGAGTTACTCTCATCTCATCAGTCCATAAAAACATTCAAAAAAATCAGTCTTCAGATATTTCTTGGCCCAGTTTTGGCGTTTCAACTTATGTGTCTTGTTCAGTGGTGGTCAGGTTTCAGCCTTTCTTACCGTGGTCATGTCTCTGAGCACTGAACGCCTTGCACTTCTGGACACTCCGGATAGTTTGCAGTCCTGGAATATGAGAGCACTGGAGGATAATGGTTTCCTGAGAGCTTCATATTTGATTCTTCTCAGCTCTTTGGCAGTTGATTTGCATCTTATTCTCACAACACGTTTCTTTCAACCCATTTGGGTATTTGCTTTTGATGATTCTGTGGTCAAATCCTCATATCTATGTCCTAATATATAATATATATCATATTCTATGAAAAAGCTATTTTTTTAAAAACACTGACATTTTAATTTAATTTTTATTTATTGTTTCTTTCATTAATGGCAAGCACACTCAGATAACTATTCTAATTAAAAATACAGAATGCCACTGTCCCCACATCTTTGCATTGTTGGTGAACAAACACACTACATGGTTGATTATCAGTTATTAGCCATCTGAAATGTCTGAAGAGTTTAGCAGTAAGTGATGATAAAGCATGCCAAAACTATTTAAGACTTTAAGAATTTTCACATGTATCATTAGATATTTTGCACTGGCTGGTTATATCTAAAATAAATGTGTTGATTTTATGCATCAAAAATTAAAAGTGAAAACTACATGTGGCTTTATGTGAATAGTACTCATTACATTTCCAATACACCTGGTTGACAGTAAGGTGTTTGCTGTTTTGTTACAACTCGTTTCCCTCATTTGGTGCTTTGATGATGGCGGTGGAAATTGCTAACGTGTTGGTCAAATCTCCCATATGTGTTCAGTTGAGCTGAGTCTGTAAGTCAGATGACTTTCAGACTAATTAAATTATACACTGACTCCTTGTGACCTATACATAGATGGGCAAGATATGATACCTTCAATGCTTTAATGCCTTAAATGCCCTATAGGATAAATGTAATCATCCAGACCAACTTTGTGATGATTTTGATTTATGATTATGATTTGATTTCAGGTTTTTTTCTTAACTTTTTGTTTTAGTAGAGTGTAGGATATATCAAACATCAAATCAAAGATCAAATAATACAAACCACATTTCCATAAAAGTTGGGACATTTTCCAAAATTCAATAAAAACAAAACTGTCATATGTTAATTCATATTAAACTTTATTTAACTGACAAAAGTGCAAAGAAAAGATTTTCAGTAGTTTTGCTGACCAACTTACTTGTATTTTGTAAATCTACACAAGTTTAGAATTTGATGGGTGCAACACAATAAAAGTTGGGACAGAGTTAAAATAGGACTTAAAAGTGCACAAAATATTCAAGTAACACTGGTTTGGAAGACTCTACATTAAGCAGGGTAATTGGAGCAGGTGAGGTATCATGATTGGGTATAAAAGAAGGAGCCAGCAAGGATAGGCTGTGGCTTATCCCTTTGTGCTAAAATTTGTTAGAGAATTGTTACTGAGTTCAAAAGGAACTTTTTTCATCAGACATCAAGGAATTTAGGTCGTTCAGCATCATACAGTGCATAAAACACTTCTTCTTCTTTCGGCTGCTCCCGTTAGGGGTCGCCACAGCAGATCATCTGCCTCCATCTCACTCTGTCCCTTGCATCCTCTTCCCTCACGCCAACCCTCTGCATGACCTCCTTCACTACATCCATGAATCTTCTCTGTGGTCTTCCTCTTCTCCTCCTGCCTGGCAGCTCATTGATATTAGTTACGATAAAGTTAAATCATTTAGTTCTATGTCTACATGTAAAAGCCTCTTCATGCTGGAAGTGAAAAACAAACTCCCTTTGTATCTGTTTCTCTTACCCCCGTTGTTGAGTTTTTTTGTGTTTGGGCTACACGTTATTCATTATTGAGGATGGATGGCTGCTACCCTAATGGGTGCAGATAAACCTCTTCACCTGGAGGCAATGCCACTGGTTACTGGTGATATCAAGGGGGGAGGGCAACAGGACAATTTGAGTATGGAGTAATTCGAACAATGCTAGTCCTGATACAAAAAAAACTTAGAACTTAAAGAGGGTGTGCTTTGTTTACTCAGAAACATAGAGCAAGAGGATGGAAAGAGTGAAATGAATGTACTTGTTTGTGTCAAGAAACAAGTAAATTTGTGTCAACGTTAATCCAACATTGCCAAAAATGTGGAGTACAGCTAAACAAACTACACTTTTATAGCCTAAGCCTTCAACTCTAAAATGGCAAACCCAGCAGGATATTTACCTCTGACGCATTGAGTGCCAATGCATACTCCAGTAGTGTTTGTGCGTGGGCAGTCAAGCCGTGGTGTAGCAGCAGGTTTGCAGCGTTGGTGAGGGGCAAGTGGCGGTGGGAAGGCGGAGTTGAGCTCAAGGCTTGGCGCAGGCACTGCAGGGCACGGCTGCCATTGCCTTTGGCACGCCAAAATAAAGCTGCCTCATTGTGGACCTGCCAGCGGGGTATAGTGGCCTATACATACAAACAAACTTCTGTTAGCTTTGCAAAAGCATGTCTTAAGGTGGCTCAGACAAGTGGAGCTGGAAGCTATTTACAGTGACAAGAGTGATTCATAATCAAACATCAGATATAATGGTGACTTTGTATCAACTCAACAACTTAAGTTGGAGTGTGTGAGCACTGAATCAGTAAAGGGTAAATTTAAACTATCATTAACGTAAAAAAAACATTATGTGGTGCTGTCTACAGATTTAGACATTTATACCAGACTGTCAGATACTAAGGTGTGACAAACTCCCTTACTTCTTTCATAGCTTCGGCAATCCTGTAGCCAATTTGGTCCAGTGTCCATCCTCCACTGCGCAACTGTAGTATCTGCAAATACACACAGGAATATGCATATAGAGACATTCTTCTGCACAGAAAACGATCACACAAGCACAAAAACACACAGGATGCAAGTATGCTTACAGTTGTAACCATACTGCGCATAATATGTTTACAGTCATTCTCCTATGTAAATCTCTCTCAGACACACACTCAATAGACAGACAAATACCTCAGAGGCAAAGGGATCTGGCAGCTCCTTTTCTTCCAGGGGCCAGTCTAGTGAGGCAGGCAAGAGGGCTGGGTATGGTTGGGGGACAGGACTACAGTCTGGTGAACCTACTGTCCCAGAAGGACTGCTGGTCCCATAGAGGAAAGCTGCCACTGGGCTGAATAAAAGTAAGCAGAAATATTTCACACAAGTCATTTTTATGTGCTTTATTTCTTGCGAAGTTCTTGAAACACAAGTTTCCTGTTTTCTCTTCAAACTGGCACACTTTTTTAGGTGGCATTTTTGTGCATCATTGTGCGGAATGCTAACACAAGGCTAATGCAATGATCCAGGAATGTTTACTGACCTGATGCCCTGTGTTTCAGGTGAAAGGTAGTAGGTTGGCAGCAGGTGAGCAGGGGGAATACTTGGGTACGCACGAGCACAGTCAGTCCTCTGAGGCCACAACATCCTCTGCAAGTCCTACAGCAAAACACATTTCTGGTAACTGCTGTTATTCAAAATATTATCAAAGTCTAATTACCAGGATCATCTAGAGTACATATGATTCATCAACAAGATTAAAGGTTTCTCTTAAGTATTTTAACTCTGTTCACACTCATATGTGAGACAGGATGGAAACCAGATATTTCCACACAGAGTTCCAACAACACTGTTGCATTCATTTAAGTTTGGTGCAGCATCTGCATTTTGATGAAAGCTTGTATAAGCACTGCTGGAGTTTTAGTTATCCCATTATCAATGTGTTATGACCTACAAAAAAACAGGAAAAAAAATAAAAAATAAATAAAATAGAATGCATGCAATTATTTTTTAGCCTGCCTTGGTGTAATCCTGATGGCTGCCCCAGAGGGCGGCAGCAGGGTCCTGGTCTCCAGACACAGAGGGATGGAGTTGGGGACTGGCTTCTGTCTGGTTTGAGTTGCGCTCTGACACGAGTGCTACACTGGATGCCACTGACACCTCTTCTCCAAACTATGAGCAAAGAGAAAAACAGAGAGTAAAAGAAGATTCTTCCCCAGTAAAGAGTCAAAAAATAAGTGTTTTTATTTTTTATTGTTGAAAGAACAATGCAGGGTGGTGGTGAAAAAAAAACAAAAAAAAAAAACAGCCAAACTCTGGGCTGATATACACCCATCAAATTTTGGTCACAACAACTGACTTGTGGGTTGTTCATTGTTTTTAATATCACTGCTGCAGAACAATACTAGAACATCCAAACTATGACATATTTTAAGCAGCAAGCCAAGAAGTGTAAAAGCATGTTCTGAATTTCAGAATCATTGGCCATCATTTGCCTTTTCACATCAGTAAGTCTGCAAGGGTTCTCTGGGTTCCAACTGATGTAAATTTCCTCATCCGGGTTTGCAATCATGTGCCCTCAAATATGTTGTGAGTGCGCAGCTATTACTCTACAAACACACTAATTTGACAAGTGAACTCCAAGCAGACTAGAAAAGACATATAATATAAGAACAACCAATTTTCCACAGACAGCAACAGTCCATGCCCATCCAAACCATGAAGATTTGATTTAAACACTCTGCTCTGAGGATGTGCCTGCTGCTTCAACTATGGCAAGCATTAATGGGGACTCTAATCTGACATCCCATTCATTTCTGAGGCTAGCAATTTCATGTGCAGATGAGGTAACGCTTGGTTTCCTTCTTCTCAGAGGAAGTGAGAACATGGGAGGAAGTTTATTCAGCGTTTGATAGTTTCTCTCTCTGGAAGAAATTAATAGATCTTGAAAGGTCTTTTCAGGCTGACTGACCTTCATTTAAAAGATACTACAGTAAGTGAGTCTGGCTTTTTTAAAATCTACTAACAGTGAAATCAATACTTTTTTTTTTGCCAATATGTTTAGTCTTTTTCAAAATTATTTCACAAACACATAACATATACACATACATACACAA
>VUQH01056132.1:0-15150 GCA_015106775.1 Etroplus canarensis | reverse complement strand
TACCCCCCCCTTCTTTTTTTTTTTTAATTTTTTTTATTATTTAATTTAATTTTTTTTTTTAATTTTTTTTTTTTTTTTTTTTTTTTTTTATTTTTATTTATTTTTTTAATTTTTTTTTTTTTTTTTAATTTTTTTTTTTTTTTTTTATTATTAATTTTTTTTTTTTTTTTTTATGATGCAAGGGTATGCAGTGGGTAGTGGGTATGTGGGTATATGTATGTATGTATGTATGTGTATTTGTTATGTGTTTGTGAAATAATTTTGAAAAAGACAATAAATATATTGGCAAAAAAAAAAAATGTGTTAGTTAATCATCACTAGAGTATAATAAATATAAAGTAGTATTTTCAAAGTAGCATGTCTATTTAAAACTATCGTGTTTAGAACCTACATATTGGTAGACAGACACTGCATTTGGAAGATTCATGTACTCTCCTATCTTTCTAGCTCTCAGCAAGGCTGTTGTCACACATGACAATCTAACACTAGAGAAGAGGTGATGAGTTGTTAAATCCGAGGACAGCTGATCACTATGTATTTTTAGAAAGCGAAGAGTTCACAAATGAGTCCATAACCCTTTAATAGACAGTGCTTGCTGCTGCAAAAATACTCTCAGTGGAGGCCAAGGCTATTCTGGGATATGAAACCAATATTATTAAACTTAAGGTAATGCATATAATTTATGCAGTTATACTGCTACATCATATTTGTTGAATCATGGTTAATGGAACAAGCTGAAAGTACAACACATATTACCATCTTCAAATGCTGCAATTAAAAAAACACATACATACTTATCAGACATAAAGTAACATGATTTAAGATTCTAGGTTTTATATTATACTAGTGACTCTTCCAATACTGTTTTTTTGTCATAATGTTTATTGTCAGAGTGAATTCCTAAATTTCGTTGCACTGTACACTTGTGTCTTGTAATGACAATAAAGGCTATTCTGTTCTATTCTATTCTTCTTTTTTGGAGGGTTATATTTCATATATATGTCCAAATCACTCTTCTTTTAACTTTGGTTGGCTGCAATAACTTATTTCCTGCTAAATGCACCACCATGTTTCTTAGTTGGATGCTAACATTAGGCTTTTTTTCTTTGGTTTTTTGTTTGGTTGGGTTTTTTTGTTTGTTTGTATGCATAGGCAATCAGAGATCATAGAATCCATCAAAGATGGGTTTTTTGTTTTGTTTTGTTTTTTTTAGCAAGAAAGCTGCTAAAAGTGGGCTAAGCTAAGGCAAAAAAATAAATAAATAAATAAATGATGGCTGCATTCTCCTTAAGGTAGGTCCTGCTTTTGTACATCATGTTTTACTGTCAAGACCTTCTTGGGCACACAACTGAACTGAGTCATAAATATTTCACCTGCATTTTGCCTACTGTGACAAGTCAAAATTTTTGAAGTGAAAAGGATCTAGGTGGGTTTGTCACACTAATCTTGTGCATTACACAATTATTTTTCACTATATTTGATTGTTAATAAAATACTGATGAAATGTGCTTTTCAAAGATTTAATGTGTAGTGTATGAAAGAATACAGTTTCAGCTTACCATTGGCGAGACTTTTTGCTTCTGGTGTGGCTGAAGGAAATTTTGGTAAAGTTGCATCCCAAACTAGGAGATAGAAATGTTTTTCTCATTTTAATCAAAACAATTGTTATATATTAACTTCAAACTGATTTCAGAACAATTGTGGAGTGATTACAAGTGGCAGATACAAAAAAATATGTCCTAATGTACCCTATATAACTTGTGGATTAACAGGAGTGAGTAATGCTCTAAACTGTATCAAGCTGATATCCAGACAATGAAAACATGCTGCTTCTATCAAGAGTGGGAGTGATAATCCAGCATCACTCAATAGCTTCCCTTGACCTCCTCCCAAAGCTAAATCTGATTCTAGCACTGACTCAGCATTCCTCCTCTTAGGTATCACCCTGAGTTATTCATCAGCAAGTCAACCTTTAACAAGCGCATGGCTGTAATCCAGCAGGTCCTGGTCTGTTCATCATCCGCACAAAGCAGCTTCAAGTCCCGGGCAGAACTGCATTTTGTGGACTGGGGTGAGAAGTTACAAGAAGACAAAACAGTTCTGTGAATCAATGTACAGCTACTACTTTTGTACAGTTTTGGCATTCCTCAGTTTTACACTAACAATGCCTGTTATAGCATTTTAGAGAAAGTGATGGTACCTTGACACAAAAGCCAAATTCTGTAGGTGCTCCATGTAGTTTTTTGTCTGCCAGCACAGTGTAGACATCACTGTCACTGAAGTCAGCAAAGAACTGGAGATGCCTTGGTTCCTGTTAAATATAGAGAGGTCATTATAGAACAAAAGTACAGTATAGGCATGGACTGGGGGTGTGAAGAATGAAACAACACATAAAACAGTCTGAAGTCTTCATCTCTACAGCTAGAATACAGAAACATCTCAAGTCAGTATTGTTTGTGTCGGTATTTGAACAGTGTCAGTGTTGTTTCCGAATTATTTTATGATGTGGTTGCTAATGTGAGAAACAGAATTGATGAAATAATGTACCAAAATATATTTTCACTTAGAAACAAACACAACATGTTTCTGCTGAAATACAGCCTCTTTTCCTAAAAGTTGGGACTCTGTCTAAAGTGGTAACAAAAGCAGCAGTGATTTGTGCATAACTGAAATACAACATTTAATAGAAAAATGTACAAACACAACAACATTGAATGTTGAAGTAAAAAGCTTCATTAAATATTAAAAAAATGTATTCTCCTTCTGTTTTTGATAATAGTGACATGTCCAAAACACTGGGACAGGGACATTTCTACCCCTGGAAAATCAACATTTTTTCAGTTTCTGCTTGATATAGAACTACAGAGTTTCAGGTTGTTGGAGTTCTTGCTTTAATATTGTATAATGTTGTACTGCTTTGCAATATAAAGCACCTTGAAAAAAATAATGTGGTGAACTCATACTATATAAATACAGTTAAACAAAATAAATTAAATTAAACAGACAAACTGAAAACAGACAAAGAGAAGCAACACGGGCTGATTGGGTGACAAGATATCTGTGAAAAGAGAAAGGGTGGACCAGAGAGTCACAGACATGGGAGAACAAAAGAAGCAAAAGAACCAATAACAGACCAGGTAATTCTTTTAAAATAAAAACAACTGAAACTAAATAGACTCAAAAGACAGCAGATTTACTCAGCTCCTGAATATTTTAATGATATGATGGGGTTGGTTTGTTGGTTGGTTTTTAAATATTGCACAAGTACTATGTTACATTATATCATTTTGTTTTTAAATGTGGGGCTGGCAAATAATTTAAAATGAGCATATAGTTTCAAAAAACAGCATTTCAACATTTGATGTTGTTTTGTATTATTCTTATTCAAACACAGGGTTATTTGCAAATTAAATGAAATTATATTTTTATTTGTATATTTTACACAGCAATGCAATGCCATAAATTATAATTAATATGATTAATTAAACTCTTTTGCTGAAACTGCAAAAAGAAAATGATGACTGCCATACACATTTATATTAAAGCAAGCTTACAATGTAATTTTTTGGTGGATGGCTGTTTTATGTGTAAAGTACCAACCTATGTTTTAAGAGATGGCTCTCTTAAAATATAGGTTGAGGCCAGTATACTTGAATTTTACCAGTGTATTCATAAAATAACACACTATCAGTCATTCTGGAAGTGGTTAGTCTATTAATGTAATAAAAGAGGTAAAGATCAATTTAGACATGTTGATAGAGGACGTATTGAGATAGAATCAATAGCTACATTGTGTCAACAATAACTTTCCAGAAAAAAAAAAACTCAAAGACTTTCATTATCCACTTTCATGTGACTCACTGTTCCTACTTCCTACTTTTTTAATTTAAAAAAAAGTAATGCCACAACCATCATTGTCTGTGGTGACTGTCTGATAAATGTTGGACCAAGATCAAAGAAGAAGAAGAAGAAGATAAATGTGCTACACTAAAAGTGGGTGCCTTGCCAAGGTCAACCTGCACTCAACAACAAAAGGTCTACAGTTGTAGGAGATGAAAGCAGTTGAATAGTGGTTGTGTTGGCATGGCTAGTAGTCAGGTATAAGCTTCACCTGTCAACAGCATTGCAAGTACTGTTTCTGCATGACTGCTATGCCAGCTGACCTAATGAAAATCAAGCTCAACCTGTTCCACTGCCCTGTTACAACATGATTAAGAGGTAGGCACAGCATGAAGTGGTGACCCCAAAGTGCACAAACAAACTTGTGTGAATCTTTATAGCATTAAAGAACAGTTTAGCTTCCAAATTGGTGCAATGCATTTTTACCCTGTATATTTTCTGTGCAAGCCAAGAATGTTATGATGTCATGATAGACTGTTGTAATATAAAAAGAATGGTTGTATGAAACAAACAGCCCATGCTTTTAAAAAAAAAAAACTCTTTTGATTCTCCTATGACGCATGATACATTCTGGGTAGGAGTAATTTTGTTTCACTAACCTTGGAAGTCCCCTTATTAGAGAAATAAAGCCCTGATCGCCGCAAAACAAAATAAAACTTCTTCCAAGACTTCTTGCTTTGCTCTTTGGCATGAAGGTATCCATGGATCTCCGGACAAGTGCTGGATTTCAGAAAAGTCTGGGTAGAGAAATATTTGTCTATAAATGGGTGTGTACATTAAATAATCAAGGTAACAATCTGCACTCCAGGGCAAAGAGGGCGCAGTGCAAACATGAAGAGCCTAAGAAACTTTTACCTGTATAAGGTCACAGTGATCTACCATGCCATTGGTTTCGGCAGATATGGAGACCATGTGATCTGGGAAGAAGTCCTGTGAACATGAAAGTGACATCAGTTATTAACTTCTTCAACCCACATAATAGCGAACATACAAGTGAGTTAGTTCAGAAAGAAATGATATGTATGAGTCCAGATATCTATGCAGAATAATTCAATGATTAACTTACCAGGGGTTTCCTAAAAAATTCGTATTTAGCATAATTCTTCCTAAAATACAGCCGGCTGTCAGTGTCAATCGCCCAGGCTGACAGTACCTCCATAACGTACTCATGGTCTTCAATGGTTCTCTCTAATGAGAGCAAGAGGAAAGAAAATAAATAACCTGTTAACCTGGGTTTTGTTGTTGCTATTTTTTTCTTCTACATAAAATATAATAAAGAATCAGGTGTATTGTCAACCGAAGGTTGAAGACATAGGTTTATATGTTCTTAAAATCATAATACAGTGATCTCTGATTGCTTAACTTCGAGGAAACAAGTTTGATTATTAACCTTATATTAATGTGTAACCTCTAGTTAAGTGCATGGCTCTCAAGCAAAAAGTACAACGTAAACAATTATTTTCAAGAACTAAATTATTTCCTAGAACTTAAAATGATTGATGAATAACTGGAAGATATATTTTATTCAGACAGTGATATAAAATTGAAGAAGATGAGGGCAGCAGAGTTATTAGGTGATACTTGTTGATGGTATTATTCTTAGCCCAGAGTATGCTTGTTTATTCTAAAGAAAAACATATAACACCACAAAACATCAATGATTGCAGCAGAACAGATGAATGAATGAATGAATGAATGAATGAATGAATGAATTAATTAATTAATTAATATTCACATTGTCCCCAGCAAATTAAGAGTATCATTGAAAAATATAAAAGAAGAATTTCAGTACACATCAGTCATGAAAGCAAATAGAAAATTGTCTTTAATGTACAAACACTTGCTGACACCATGTTAAATAATATTACATGTTATGTTAAATAAATAATTACAATTAATTATTTTTAATGGTAAGAGAAATAATATATGGTATGCACCTATTCAAATGTTCCTCCTCATTATTTAATGCAACAGCTAATAACATAATAAGTAATAGAACACCCTCATTAAAAAAGTGGTGTTTCAATGTAAAATGAAGCACCACTGGCGCAAGCAAAAATATACTGATTACTTCTCATAGCCAGTATTAAGGTTTTCAGAAATTTGTGCTATTGTAGCTCCTCTATGGACCAAGTGGGCAGCCATTGCCCCATGAGTATCATTGAGCCTTGGGTGCTCATGGCTCTGTCACCAGTTCTCAAATTGTCCTTCCTTCAGTAACTTTTGGTAGATTCTACACACTAAAAAAACCATGAGGTCTGCTGTTTTGTATATTCTCTGACCTAGTCATCAAGCCATGACTGTTAAGCCTCTCTCAAATTGTTCACTTGATGCCAAATATATCAGCAGGTTCCATTGTCATTAGATAAGTCATCCAAGTCCAGCCCAGAGGTCAATCACAGCCTGAGGTCAGATTTTATACAGCCCTAGCTCCTGTCTTAAAATGTATTATTGGTGGTCCAAAACTACTGTCAAACAGAACTAATAAATCATAGAAGTTCAAAATGCAGTTTCTCTTTTCATCTCATGGTGGCAGCACTACATGATTTATGATACAAGGTTCTGGATCATTTCTGGCATTTGGCAGCTTTAAAAAGAGAAAAACTGATCCTGGGGGCAATATTCAAGGAGAGATGAAAACTGCAGTATTTATTCACTGAAAACTGAAACAACTGTGTTTGCCTAACTTGCCAAGAGAGTGTTGCCCTGTAAAAGGAGTTAAATGTAAAGAGACACCATTAGACAAAACATGCTAATGCATGTGACAGGCAAACAGGGAGTAAGATAAAATAAAAGATAAATAAATAGAGCAACTCAAAACTGCCTTGGCCTCACACCAGTGGTTGTTCCCACAGGTCTATGATTCAAATAAAACTACCACTAAAGTAAGCAATGAGGTGGCCATGTTAATCTCTAATAATAATAACATCTCTAAACATGGCAAACATTTCACTGTGGGTGATTCAATCGAATCAAAAACTCTGTCATGAAAATAAAAAGAACGTTTGCCGAAAAGATGTATGTATGTAAACTTTAGGATTAAAAAAACTCAGGTAGGACTGTTGGCCCAGGGGTATTTTCCCATTAATAAATCTGGCAGTCTGAAAAATCGTAATCAAAAAATGTTTTATCATTGTTATCTGACTTTTGTGTGCTCTTAGTGGGACAGAAATGTAACAATTTAATATTGTAAATAGGTTTTATTAAAATTAAATATTAAATTGAATATTAAAATTTTGCTAGAATAACTGCAAGAATTATGAGTTAAAAAAATAAATCTGTTACAAAGGCATTTTTGACAAAATCCTCTGGGAAATTTACCAACGTGTATAAGTAACTGTGTAGCTCTCGGCCCATGATAAACTACAAGCATCATAACACATGGATACCAACTCATGATTGTGACAATGGCATATGGTTTGTTTGTTTCTTGGTTTGTTTCTTTACAGGGTCTGAACTCAGTGACTACAGAGTTCTTCACAACAACAACAACAACAACAACAGCAAAACAACAAAAATAAAAGTCTTACCGATTCCCAGATGAGAGAAGTTTTCAAAAAGTGTCCAGTTGTGGTCATCAATGCAGTGATTCTTTAAGACAAACAGCTGACATACATCCTGAGCAGTTACATCAGAGGGAACTTCTACAGCTTTGCTGGTATTATCTTCACTATAAACTTTGATTACCTGAAACAAAAACATTAAATAAACCCTTTCAAGCAGCAGTGAGGGACAGTGGTGACTCTTAAAAAAGCTAAGCAAAGTTATGTTTTTAGCTTGTAAGTGCTGTAAAATACAGAGTTTAAAAATGAGGAGGTAAAGTATACGAATCAATAATTTATGTTAAGCAGTCCATTTTCTTCTTGGATCAGTACAATAGTTTAAAAACAACCAATATTTGAATGCCCTATAAAGCAGAAAATAGCATATGAAGCAGGTTTCAGGATGTAAAGACTCGAGCCTGCAAAAGGGACAGTGCAGAACACAGGACACATTAAACAGGAACTTACCTGCCTGTTTGGAGCCAAGCATAGTACTGGGTTTGGGCAAGTTCTGTAGTCAAAACATGACTGAGTACAAAGCATTGCAAATGAGAGCTTTTGTGAGAAACATAAACACTTTCATCAGACAGAGCAGCAAGTCTCAGCTGTCAGAGGCAGTCTCTCTCGCGCTCTTCCACTATCTTGCTCTGTGCTGCAGTGAAGCTGAAATTAGGCAATTACACAAAACACCCTCTTAGTGCTTTTCTGACTCAACGTACATGCATCGCAGTTGCTCGATAGTAAAACACCTGCCTCTTTTTCCAACTACTAAGAGACAAAAAGCCAGAGATCAATGTGCTTGTTTACTAGAGGGTGGAGAGAAAGGGAGTCACATGGCTCCAACCCCCTTTGAAATGACAAGCACACACCCAAGGCAAGCAGATCTCCTACATAATGCCCTGCATGAGCCCAGAGAGCAATTACAAAGGTGCTGGTTCAACTCAGTCTAAAGCTGTCAGAGGCAGTTATAGAAAGGGAGAGTGAAGTAGCAAAGAACAGATGGCTGTCTCCTTTCTCTGACTGAGGTAAATTTGTAGTTTAAACCTGGGCAGGAAAAGCCCAACACCTTTTGTGTAGAGATAGCAGGTCAGAGCTTTACAACAAAGCTGAGGTTTAGCAATAAGGTGGGTCCAGCTATGACATCACCTCTTAGTGTAAACCATTTAATCATTCAGCCCACACAGAGATTACAAGAGAAATTTGTTTTTTGGATACAAGAATATACATTAAACAGTTTACTCCATCACTAATTTTAACACTGCAGGTTTGTAATCTAAAATTGCTTTGATGTGAATGAAAGAAAAATAGAACTGATCAGAAATTGCAAAATCATCCTAATTTAAAAAGAGTAAATTCTACTTTAAAAAACATGTTCCCTGCACTGCTGGTGGTGACTGCATAAGGAGCTTTAGCTGAGTTGCTTCAAAGATGTGGCTTCCTGAGAAGCGACCAAATCAAATCATCCGGGCATCACATTTCACTAGGAACAGGGCAGGGTCTGTCAGAGTGGAAGTCTTTTTAGGGCATTAGTATTGCAGATGTACCTTATATTTGCATTACTTAGCAAAAGAGTTGCTTTCATGAACAGTTTTGTTTGGACGCCATACATACATACAATAAAAAGGTAATTTAATCTGAACTATGATACACATGGATTCAGAGAGTGTGAAAACTCCACAGGATTATAACTTTTTTTAATTTTACAAGAGTTAAATGCGTTTCAGAGATGCTGTGACACTACTTCTGTAACTAGAAGCAAAAATTTATAACACTCACCCAAAAAACATGTACAGAACATGTTCTGTTTGTATCAATGGCTGTATTAAAGATTACTCGCACAATGCAATTAGCTTTACCTCTCTTATAGTATTTATTGTCTCATTCTGCACAATTTTTCACTCCAAGTGAACAAAGCTATTATCGATAATACTGTTAATCAATCGACAGCCTGCTGAAGGAGACACTTGTGTTTTTATCAGTTAACATAGTGCTGCATTCACAATAAGGTAACTCTGATTCAAATGCACACATGCTTTCATCCTCCTCATTGTTGCCAATCAAGTATCACTTTTATGTTATATTTAGCAAAAATATAGAACGTTACCTAGAGAGTAGTTTCTCTGCTCTCCTACAGTCTCTATGTAGTCCTCTACAAAATTTCATACAACCCATGATTCAATAGCTTGTAGATCCACCTTTTGTTGCCTGTGACTTTATCAGTCTCACATTATTATGAAGGAAATTTGTCTCACTCTTCTATACAGCATCGTTTCATTTCATTGAGATTTGTGGGTATCTGTTTATGCACAGCTCTCTTACAGTACAGTCACACTATTTCAATCACACTGAAGTCTGGACTGGGCTGCTGCAACACCTTAATTTTTTTTTCAGCCCTCCTGTTGTAGATTTGCTTGCGCTCTTGGGCTCATTGCCCTATTTGCTGACCTAATTTCTAATTTCCGCCAAGCTTTAGCTGTTGTACAGATGGCCTAACATGTGACTCTAGAATACTTTGTTATACAGAGGAGTTCATGGTCGACTCAACGACTACAAGGTGCCCAGGTCCTGTGGCTACAACACAAGCTGAAATCATCATCCCTCCACCACTGTGCTTAACAGGTGGTACGAGGTGTTTGTGATGATATGCTGTGTTTGGTTTTTGCCAAACGAGGCACCGTGCATTATGGCGAAACATCACTTTGGTCTTGCCTGTCCAAAGTACATTGTTCCAGAAGCTACTTTACAAACTTAAGCCTTGATTCTCCTGGCAACCCCTTCCAACAAGCCATACTTAGTTTGTCTCTTTCTAAATTCACTGTCATGAACACCATTGACGTGCTAACTGAGGTCTGTAGAGTCTGAGATGTAGCTCTTGTGATTTTGTTATCTCTCGCACCATTGACAGGTCTGACCTGGTCACAAATTTGCAAGAAAGTCCACTCCTGGGAGGATTGTGGTATTGTGTGAACGCACACCTGAATTATCAACAGCAGCAAACCGCCAGAACTTATGCTTTTTCAGAGGTGGTCACACTGGCTGATCAATTAGTCAAGGTCATTTGATTAGCAGCACTTGACTGCTACTTGCCCTCTTAATTCTTCTGGAAGCAGTAAGGATGTTTTTCACAGAAATGCATAGAGTTCAGTGAAAATTTTCTTTTACACATGACTGTGTTTCAAGTAGTAAAATACAAAATCAGTCACAACTGCCCAACTAAAAGTATGAATTCCTTCAGCGTAGTCTAAAGTTTTGGGTGCCGTCATGATGAAATACCACTTAACAAGGTGATGCTAAAAAGTGCACCTCACTGCAGAGATCAACAGTTTTGTCATAAGTGCATCTACAGCGTATGGATACTTTGATACATTTGATCTGGTTTTATCCCACCTGAAAGAATGAAATTAAGCTAAGAATTACAAACCTGTCATTTTTGTTGCAGTGGCATCACTATAGATAGATAGATAGATAGATAGATAGATAGATAGATAGATAGATAGATACAGTAGGTATTATTTATGTACAAATGTCGAAGTAAAATCCACATAAATATAACTACATTATCCAAGCTTTCTCAGCAAAACATTACACTGTAATGAGATGATCAATGCTACTTAGTTCATCTGTCAGTGATTTTCAAGTTGTGACTGAATGATGCATGTGATGAGTTGGGGCTATGCACTTGTAAAAGTGGTAAAAGACAAGGCTTTTGCTTTCAAGAGCTGAATCACATGTGTGATAACATTATTTGCTGTTTAGAAAGGCCTGCAAAGAGAAGTAGGAACAAATCTGGGATAGGAAGAATAAGTCCAAACATGAAGCACTAAATATAGTCTTTTTGAACATAAACTTCTCTATTAGACCTTCTTATCTCAAGGACAGGACAGTGTGATCCATTTTACCAATTAGCCTTCTCTGGTTGAGCCTTGAAGTGACTCCCACAGCTGTAGCTATATCACGCAGTGGTGGTAAAGAGTTGCCTTCCAGCCTTGTCTATGTAAGAAAACCACAGAGAATTGTTTTCTTGGTTATCCACTAAAATAACTGTGGAAAAACTAAGAGTTTAAAATTCATATAATACTTCCTTTCTAATAGCTAAACAAGGTGTTTGTTATTCCTGCTTATAACTAGACTGCCATTTGAAGCATAACTAGCCACAAAAAGGCTATTATTGTGCTGAGTCCTAAAAAGGAATTAGATCATTTAGAAAGTAATGGCCTGAACTATAGATTTAATAAGCAATATTAAAGAGATGAATTAAAACAACAGACAAAGCTTATCAAGTAACACTGATAAGCATACTGGAAAGCTAGTGGCTACTTTACAGTGGCTGTGTCCCTGCTGGGAGTGTGGCACATTATAAGGTAAATAAAAAAATATATCTGTTTTCATTTAGGTGATTTTTTGGGAACTTTTTTTAAAAAATGCTATTAAAACATTGCGGCTTTGAGAAATAAAGTAAGAATTTATTCGTTTTAAAATATAACAGAGCACGTCATAGTAAAAGAATTTGCATTGTGAGTTTGTTGGACTAGAATTTGTGAGAAGTTTACAATCCAGTAAGATATGTTTTAAAGATGTAAAGAACTGCGCTGCAGAAAATATATTAAAACTCTATATACTGATATTCAAATTAAAGTGTGGGAATCCCTGGACTTCCTTGTTCAGTAATTGTGTTTACTATAAAAACAAATTGCACATTCTACTTTATAGAATATATCCAGATGCCGGTGAGAGCAGACTCCTTTCTGAGTTAAATGCACCTTCAAATCTTTCCATTAATAACTGTGTTGTTAATGTGTAATTAATAGCAACAATATGTTTTATGATATATTAAGATTTTTCAAGAACCTATTGCAAATGTTTCAGTTAAAGAAGGAACAAAAGGACAAGTATAGTATTCTCAGCACAGTATTTGCACAGAGCATGGACACATTTATAAATATTAAAGCTTTAGGAAGTTTTTAACACACCAAGCCCTCACAAGAAGTTGGATCTAATCCAGCACCATCTGAAAAAGAGCTTAAATTTAGGATGCTGAAAAGGAACAAACACAGAAAAGCATTCATGTTTAAGAAAGTACAGAAGAAAATCCAACACTCCTACCCGCTTTTGCAGACAAAGAGGTGTGATGGCAGGCAACGTGACTCTCCTTGCATGGAAATTCATGCTTCTGCCTAAGCTGCACAATTAACTATAAAAAGAAATATCCATACATAGCAACTGAAAGTAAGGCTAATTTACAGATTATAGTTGGATATACTATGATAGTGATAAACCAGGATAAAATATTTTCCTCTGTATAAGGAGCCTTTTGGCTTCTATAGATGACTTGTTATAGTGAGATCCACTAGAGTGCAAGTGTGAGAATGTATGTTTCCTCGTCACAACACAAACTCCTCCTCTGTCCTTGGGGATGTAAAATCTCTTTCCCTTTCACTCCTTTCAGAAAGAGACTTTTGAAAAACAACACAGAGAAAAAAAGTTTCTCATGGGCAACAGATTTAAAATATACAGCACAAGGCCAAAGGAAGTTCAAATACTTGCAAAAAAAAGTAACAATTTTGCCTAGTGATAACAAGAAGATTTCCCAGAAAGTACATTTATCAGATTTTTCTTGCTGACTTTGTAGCCAGACATTACACTGTTTTTATTGTCTCTGACACATAATACATTTCTCAAAAAAGAACAAACATGAGTTTGAACATATTCTTGCCATCCTGCAAATATGTTAACACAGACATTTTAGATCCTCAGATTATTTATTCACTAAATTTAAAAAGCTTTTGAAAACTCAATTTATTACATTTAGGATGATGATGATGATGATGATGATGATGATGATGATGATGATGATGATAAATATTATTGTGATTAGAAAGGTAGGGCCCACATTTACATATCTAAAGCTTCATTGGGTGGTGTCACCCTTCACTGAACTAAATTGTTTGCCTGTTCATAAAAGTTCAACTTTTCAAACTGCAGCACAGATTCTGGCCAGTCAAATCATGTCTATTGACACATATGCAAATATCCTCAGAGAGAGGTTGTCACTACCTGTTATTCAACATCAAAACAGAGTTGGCAGTGGTCTTTGCAGAGTGCAGTAGCTCTTTTTTTAATATGACAAAAGTTTCAGTACCTAAGCTCCTGCCATATGCTAATCAAACTCCCTTCGTTTGCCTTATCATTTTATGCAGTGTGATGAGTAATTGTGCCAGCAATGACAACCCTCCAAACGTCAAAACACCAGGGATGTCCACCATTATCACATACATGTGAGTCCTCCTGATAATAGTAGCTACAGATACATAAAAACAGAACATAGAAGATCATTTTGTCTTAACTGCAGTTGTAGCTCCTTTAAGTTCAAATCTATTGATAGATTTTTAGACTAGAATGACTTTAAAAAAACATTTCTTTAGGATGAAGGGAAAAGTACAAATGGATGGGGGAAAAAACTGAGTACATGGTTAAACACAGGAAACACACAGGAGACTGTATTAATAAGGTGGGAAGTGCAAAATTTGTCACCAAGTCAGATCTATTAAAAGGGTATTGGCAGATGCCACCAACAGCCAGGGATAAGGAAATGTCAGCTTTTATCACACTGTAGGGGCTGTTTACTATTCTGCTATAGCTTTTAGACTGAGAAGGCACCCACAACATTTCAGTACTTTGAGTTTTGGCTGGTTTATCAGGGTGTGTATCTTATCTAGATGATGTGATTTACAGTGACACATAGGAAATCTGTGTTTACTGTCTGACTGCAGTGTTTGACCAGTTGGTAAAGGCAAATTTAACACTTAGCCAAATGCAAATGCAACTGTGATGTGTCATGGCAGGGTTTTGGGCCAGGATGAAGTCTATCCTGTGCAAACTAAAGTGGAGGCCACTGACAAATATCCTGTGCCAGTATCCAAAAAGAAACTGATCCGGTTCTTGGGTTGGTAGAGTATTACAGCAGTTTTTGTCATAACTTCTCTACTGTGCTTTGCTTTGACCAATGTATTGAGGAAAAAAAAAAAACTATTGTTTGGACTCCCAACTGCTCGCTTCTGCTAACTCCACAGACAAGGACTCCAGCCAGCAAGTAGATTTGAACCCAGAATTAACCACCACACTGCTGTGCCACCCCTAAATGTATCTAAGTGGTGCTATATATCAGATATTTTGTCAATCTCATATATATAAATATATATAAAAAAATCCCCTCTCACCCCTGCGGGCGGTCTATCCTTCAAGCTCGGGTCCTCTACCAGAGGCCTGGGAGCTTGAGGGTCCTGCGCAGTATCTTAGCTGTTCCTAGGACTGCGCTCTTCTGGCCAGAGATCTCTGATATTGTACCTGGGATCTGCTGGAGCCAATCGCCTAGCTTGGGAGTCACTGCACCTCATGCTCCGATTACCACTGGGACCTTCACCCTCCACATCTTCTCGAGCTCTTCTCTGAGCCCTTGGTACTTCTCTAGCTTCTCGTGTTCCTTCTTCCTGATGTTGCTGTCATTCGGTATCGCTACATCTGTCACTACAGCCGTCTTCTTCCACTTGTCTACCACCACTATGTCCGGTTGGTTAGCCACCACCTTTTTGTTCATCTGTATCTGGAAGTCCCACAGGATCTTAGCTCATCTGACTACACTTCTCCAGTCCGAATGACATTCCGATGTCATTGCTGTATATCCTGGTGGTGTGGATCAGTGAATCGATGT
>VUQH01056127.1:0-19016 GCA_015106775.1 Etroplus canarensis | reverse complement strand
CGCATAATAATCGTACCTCAGCAAAGAAATCAGAATTGAGCATCAAGACCTGCAGTGTGAACATAGCCTAAGTCTTTGCTTCGTCTGAAAGTTTTTAGACTTTCATTTTTTTTACTTGATGAAGATCAGTTTATTACCACTTCCTTTGGCTTTTTTCACTGGAGTTTCAGAGTGAAAATTGTAGAGTGCCATAAAGTGCTTTAGACTGTATGTTGGGTGACGGTAATAATAATAAATGCAGATTAATATTTACATTATAATTTAAATTCTCATCTTTCTCTGCAGTTTTGAACATTGTGGAAGTGACCGGATGAAACCAGGATTCAAGAAATGTAAGTATCAGTGGAAATCTGTGTTTGTTAATTGTTTTATTGTCTGAATCTTACAATGCATTGTTAAGATGTCAGTGAATGTTATTCAGATTTTTAATTTTTTTCAGATTTTACAGGTGGCTGTGAGTCAGATTCCTTCCTTTAATTTTAATAAATACCTGCAGCCTCACACAGCATGCAAAGAGAAGAACACACAAACAAAACACATTTACACAGGTCTTACAGTAGTTTTTGTTATTATGCCTCTGCTATGGAGCTGTTACATTTTCAGGTTGTCTGTCTGTGTTACAAATCTTGTGTCCACTACAGGAGCTGATTTGTTTGCTGGATATTTACCAAACAGATTGTTTAGTTAATACCTATGATAAGTAGAATATCTGATAACATTTATGAGATTGTGGAGTCAAAGGTCAAGGATACACAGGGTCAGATTTAAGGCATACTGGCTCAGTTCTGCGCATTTCATTCTTTTCAAAAATCTTGTAAGTGAGCTGATACACACAGATTTCACTTTTATATGGGAGACTTTTCGTAATAAAGCAGCCTTCCTCTGTGCTCCAGCTAAGCTTGATGTTTTTGGTGACTGATGTCCATTAACCCCTAATGGACTTGAAACTTTCTCATCAGTTTTAGTTGTCTTTCAGGGGAAAATTTCTGGCCTTGATGTATTCAGAAATGTTAATTTGTATTTCCAATACAACTTGGTGGATTCCTCTGCATGCAGTGGACACGACCCATATATTTATAGTTTGTGTTGTGTTTTCTCACCTCCAGATGCTTGTGAGCTCACTTTTGACCCCAACACAGCACACAAGAACCTGGTTCTCTCTGAAGAGAACAAAAAAGTGACCTGGGTGGAAGAAGAGCAGCCGTATCCCCCTCACAAAGAGAGGTTTGATCACTGTCAGCAGGTGCTGTGTGAGCAGGGTCTAACAGGCCGCTATTACTTTGAGCTGGATGTGTCAGAACCCATATGTTTTGGGTTAACATACAGAAGCATTGGCAGGAAAGGGGATGTGGATGAATGTAAGCTGGGACAGAACAACAAGTCTTGGTGTCTGATTTGCTCTGATGAGGGCTGTTTTGTTCGAAGCGGTGAGGAGAGTGTCTGTGTGTCTTCTCACTGCTTGCGCTGCAGTCGGGTGGGGGTGTATCTGGATTGGGAGGCCAACACTTTGTCCTTTTACAGAGTTTCCTCTGACAGTCTCATCCACCTCCACACCTTCAGAACAACCTTCACTGATGCACTTTATGCTGCAGTTGAACTTCACACACATTCATATACAATGTTTTGTCAGGTAACATAAACTCACAGTGTACAGGGGAGCAAAAAAAATATGCTAGATATGCAGAGAGATATTCAGGTCTTGCCTTAACATGTTTAACCACATAGCATTAACTGCGCCTATCTGTTAGTATCAGCTCTAAACTGACCTGCCAGATTTTTCTGTGGAGGAATTTTATTTTTTCTAGAGGAGAAAAGAAAGAAAGAAAGGCAGAGATGCAGCTGACCATGAGGGTAAACTACAACAGGGTAGACGAGAGCATTTTACATGTTTGCTACCAAGAGATGATTGGCGAGCTGCTTGACTTGTCATTCAGCTTGGTGGATCTGTGAGTTGCCCACATTGTGCCATAGTACATTATGGCAAAGTGGGGTAAGATGAGCCAGTTCTTACTTAAGTTGACCTGCAGCTCAGAAATATGAAACATGAATGAAACTAATGCAACAAACTTCAGTGGACCCTCAGCAATGAAACTTGTCCCTTGTAAGAGTTAATACATCTGACAAGGTAAGATGAGTCATCATAACAAAAACAGTTGCTAACTATTCTATGAACAAGCCCTAAATATGTAATGACAATGATAATAATAATCGGTGATTATTAAATAAATATTACAACAAATTTGTCTACAGCGCTGCTATATGAAGATGTTTTGCTGAAACAAGCAAACAAAAAGACAACAAAAAATACTCAGGCTCATGACAATTGAACAATTGCTCACTGGTGTCTAATTTTGGGGAAAAACAGGGTGTGGATCTCCTGTCTCCTGTTCTTCTGGCAACATGTGGGACAATAGGTCTTACATTACATGTTAAATGTGAACTTAGAATGTCAGTAATTCATTGTTATGATGCAACATGCATTTTCAGACCAAATATTTGTCTTAAGATTAACATGATCCACCAGCTCAATTTACCTAAAATAAAGCTCTGACTAATTTTGTCCTACAGCCACCTTTTTGGAAAATGCTGACATAGGCCAACCAGAGTTAAACTTTGTCTGATGTGGTCATCAGCTTGTGTGATATCACCTCATAACCTTGGATAAATAGTTTTTACTATGAAAACACCTGTGATGAGAAAAAAGCACGGTGGTGTGGTGGTTAGCACTGTCACCTGACAGCAAGAAAATTGCACTTAGGTGTGGATGGGCAGATGGATAGACTTAATGACAAAAAAGCTTCAAAGCCAAGAAACATTTATTGTGGAAAATATGTTTTGATGAAAAAGTGGAATCATTAAAGTTTATAGAGCTCCTTTTTGCAAATCAAATGTGTTTGGCACAACAAAGCATTCAGCTGATGAGTCTGCTTGCTAATGCTGCCAGACAGGACAGGTCCAAAAAAAGAAAAAAAAAAAGAAAAAGTGGAATGATAATTAAATTTAAAGTCAGATTACAAATACTGTGTAGACTTGCCCAGATGAGGGTGGTGGATCAACTTACCCACTGGCTCATTCTACCCCACTCTCTCTAGTTTAAACCAAAACACAACCAACATTTCCACAGCTCGTCACCAGATGACGGTGTTTCCCATATAGTCCAGTGTCCAGTAAGAGCTTTCAAAACTCCACATGGGTTGACACATGCTATGGAGTTAGTTATAGCTGCTTGTATATCAAGTTATTTAGAAAGTAATCAATTACAGATTATTTATAGAAGCCATAATCTCCACAGTGTGCAAGTCTTTATCTAAAAAGACACTTTGAGAAAGTGGAGGCTCCTTTGGTATTAGCTTAGTAGCTTCGTTAAGCACTGCTTGATTTCTAATCCTGTGTTGAATCCCAGCAAAACCTACGCAGTACAGAGCAGCAGCGCTGTTTAGATGTACACATGTGCGCTCTTAAATATAAACGTACAAATGTCACAAGATTTTCTGTTTAGAGAGTTTGAAGTTCTAGTCGTACATATTTTTTTGTTAAGTTTTTTGGCTTTTACCAATTCATTTGTTGTATAAATGTTATAGTATAACTTTCAGCTCTGCAGGTTTTGGTTGTACAGATTTGTTTTAAAATACATCACTTGTAAATAATAGCTGATTTCCAGTATTATTAGTCCAGTGTGATTCTAGTATTATTTCCAGTACATCACTGTGTTGACAAGCTGCTCAGTTTATTGATTCATCTGTACTGAGAACAGCTCTATAATGACAGATACTGTCTAACTGAATAGATTTAGCTTCCTTCAAAGAATGTTGAATGATGGACTAAAATGTTCACATTACAACTAGCTCACATCTGTTTGCTGAAACTAGACCAAGACTTTTTTCTTCCTCAGCTAGCTCAGTTCAGCTAACCTGGGTGTAAAGTTTTAGCATCATAGTTGAGATATATTAACCACTGTAATTGTAAACTCATGCTGAACATCATTTTACACATATTATCTACTGAGGGAGTGTACGTTAACGTGTTTGATTTAGATGAATTGCATATTATATTTATTAACTTAGTGTGGTATGTTAGCATGTTAGTGGTTGCTAATTACCAGGCTAAAAGGAGTGTGTGGGTTTTTTCGGTTTTCTGCAGTGATCCAATTCTGTGGAGGGTTTTTTGCTTGGTACATTATGAATGATTGGTAAAAAATGTATTTAAAACAATAAATCAGCCTAAATTTACTCAACATTACAACAGGCTGAAATAAGTATCAATTTACTCACGTGTTTGAATTTAACACTTTTAGTTTCATCATAAAGATTTTTCAGGACAGCCTTTTCACACCCATCAAATTTACAGTAACACTGGCGATAGAGAGGTGGAAATAGCAAACATTTGCTTAGCAACAGGCATTTATTGAAACTCAGCAGAATCCTGTGGGTACAGATTTCATGTGGTCCTGCTGATTAGTAATAACCTCAGTACAGTTAGTTTGGAAATAAAGTGAATAAAATGCATCTTCTTGGTAAAATTGGAGTATAATCTTATCACTAAATACTAAAATGGCAGCAGTAAAAAAATAGTCAAGGAGGAGTCGTCCTCTGTGGATCATAAATCTCTCTCAAATGCCTAAAAAATTAATAATTCATAGTTGTTGGGATGTTTCAGTCTAAAGATTTACATTCTCATCCAAGGAGTCATGTTGGTAGAATAAATATGAATGACTCTGCTTTATATTCATGAAATATAAGTGTATTTCAGCAGCAGCATGTATTGTATTTGTATATATGTGTCCTAAATTCTCTAAGTTTATGTCTGGAACTCTTTGAGGAGGGTGTATCAAAGTTTTTGTTGACTTTTGTTCTTCAGAGTTTCTTTTCTATATGTTCTATCTTTAATTACGTATCTTTTAAGTCAATATAACCATTTTTCAGTGTGCAGTATATTTTGATGTGTTCTGTTAATGAAAACAAGAAATGTCTCCTAGCACTTTATATTCATTCTACAGTGTTTTCCTCTCTGTTTCCAGCTCAGAATGTGGGAAAAATGTATCAAAATGATCCCTGATCCACTGTAATAAGTGTCTTGAGATGAGAAATCACTTAATGATATGTGATATATTAATGAGGTAAATGTGTTTCAGGTATTTAAAAACTTAGGTATCTAAAAACAGGTACTTAAAAACAGGTACAGGTATTGAGGTATACTTAAAACAGCATGACTGGTGATTGGACAGTTGAAGCTGCTTTCTTTTTGTCCCATGGATTTTACTTTTCAGTTTTAATGTGGCTGCAGGGAACACGATCTGCTTGATTTCATTTTCCTTTGCTATGTACAGAATGAGTTGTGACCAGTTTCGGGTGAAAAGACAACTGGTTGCTCTTTCAGAAAGAAAAGCTGAGTCTGGGTGTTTGTTTGATTTGTCTGCTTCTTTGATGTTATTATGACATCAGTATGTCACTGAAATGTTTTTGCACATTACCAGCTTATTTTTCCTGTATGTAATTCTGAAAATATTAAAAATAAATCATTAGACAAAGAAGGACACCTGACTCGAGTGTTTTTGTGTGGCAGTGAGTTTTTCCTGTTTTGTCAGATGGACTGATGAAAACCTGCTATCACCACTTTCTATATCAACTTAAATTATTTTGAAAGAAGCAATAATATAATTTGGATTTAAAGGTACATTCATGATTGCACTATGAAATTAAATCTTTCACCACTAGGAGCAGCATTTCATCAGTAGGTATGTTGAAATATTACCAGATGTGTGCTGCTGTTGCTTAACTTTGTTTTTAGTCCTTCACTCCATTTCCTCTGATTTTGACTTTTTCACCATTGTAATTAAGAATCTGTTCATAATGACTTGCTGCTTAAGTAAAGGTTAAATTGAGCCACTGCACCATCTTGTGGCATTAAAAGGTATCACATGAAAGTACAGTAGGTCCAGTAGAGCTTTAGTTCACGGCTTTTAGTTTTGGGCATAATGTTGTATGTTGCCAGTCCACTGCTGTTTACGCTGCTGACTCATGACTCTGCAGCAATGCACAGCTCAATCCGCATCATTGGTGGTGGATCTCATTGGTAAGATTGACGAGCCAGCATAAAGGGAGGAGATGCAAACACCTTACAGGCTGATGCTGTCTGACCCCACATGCCCCTCACACAAACTCTTCGCCCTCCTGCAATCTTGCAAGACGTCCAGAAACATTCGGACCCTCATTGCCAGACTGCTCAAAAGTTTCTTCCTTCAAGTCATCAGACATCTCAACACTCAGGGACTGGACTGGAAACACAAACATGTGCACACAGTTAAAAACAATCCCACTAAATACTACATTGTTTATATATAAATATTAAAGAATGTATTCTCTCTAATAGGTAATAATATTTAGATTTCTCTACTTTCACATGTCTATTTTCTTAATATTCTAATATTCTCACCAGGATTGTATGCTGGTCAGTGCTACTTTGTATTTTGTCCTGTCAAAAATGGACAAAAACAACACAGAGAGCTTTTAGGCCTCTGGAATCCCAACCAACTCTGAAAAGTATTCTTAGTGAAATTCAGGAACTTAAAAAGGTACTGGAGAAGTCAGGATACTGGCAGCAAACTAATGTAGCAGCAAAAAAAACAAAACAAGGCAAAGTACAGAATAAGTGATCTGGACTTCCAGGAACCCCAGGCAGAACAGCATGGTGTCAGGTAGCAGAGTAGAAACTCTG
This sequence comes from Etroplus canarensis, assembly GCA_015106775.1. NCBI lineage: Eukaryota > Metazoa > Chordata > Actinopteri > Cichliformes > Cichlidae > Etroplus > Etroplus canarensis. The sequence goes on along the minus strand of VUQH01056127.1, from coordinate 12,302 downwards.
GGGAATTTTTGACTCCAGTATATTTTACATTTACCCTTTCAATTCCAGTTCTGACAAAAATCTCATCTCCATTTGCCAGAGATTTACCAAAAACCCTCAAACTGTCAGGAAAATACCTAATACTCTAAAATGCAGTTTTCTTCTACACTTTGTCTTTTTGTCTTCACTGTTTTAAAACATCATCTATTGCACAATTTTCTCTGTTTGCACTCTCCTCTGTATTTGTTAACTGTGTATGTAGCGCCATGTTATTTCATTTCATGCATCACTTGTGCATGCTTGAAATGAAAATAAAAACCACTTGGCTTGACTTGACTCTTAATTTTGAAGGTTTAAAACTCTTTTTAAACAGATGAATTTACACAAAGTGATTTGCAAAATAAATGTCTTATGCTGGCACCAAAATTCATTCACTTATCATGGTTGAAAGTTGTCAGGTATTTCTGAAAAGGAGTTTAGTTGCCTGTAATTTAAGCCTGTTCTTAGATAACATATTTAAAGAAAACCTGATCTGTGTTTTTTCTTTTATTTGTTTTTAAACATGCAAGTGCATGCAAAATCATCACAATACAGCAGGTGGTGTTTTGAACCGTTGAAATGTTTGTGTCTTAACAGTGGATGATACAGCTGTACCATGAGATGTGGTCTTTTAGATCCCTTTATTAGCCCAGAAGGAGACAATATAATGATAGTCTAGAATAATCCATCAATATAACAACACAAATCTGGTGTCTGTGTTCTCACAGTCAACTCAGTGAATAGTTAACTTTAAAACAGCAGCTTTGGGATTCTGCTCACCTTTCAAAGAGGCAGCTCAGCGCTTTTGCTCTGGGCTTGATGTTGCTGTAGGTGATCCTTTACATACTCTTTTAGAAATAGGAGAGGCTGAATTCTGAGGTTGTTCAGGGAACTTAAGTCATTTTGAAGGTTTTATGAGGAACTTTTAACAACTTAAAGGATCATTGAATAAAATTTAGAGTGATGTTTTATCAGAAGCTGAGTCTAAGCTATATGTTTATGATTTTATAGTTTTATATATTTTTATTCATGAAAACAATTCAGGAACATGGACTTCCTAAATATGAAGCCTTTTACTGTCTTTTTTCTGTTTGTTGCCACTCTCATTGTAACATTTACAGAATTTCATTTCATTTCATTTTGAATTTCATAAAATCAAGTTTGATCCTTCATGTCATAACCATCACATTTGCAATAATAGTTTCATGTGGTTTTGAGACTTTTTGTATTTCTTCAAGTTACAAGAGAGTGTTGAGGTGTTTCTCAGCCAAATTAAGATATATCAAATTCACACCTGTCTGCTAATTATCAGTCCATCCACTTATTTTCTTCTGCTTTTCTAGTTCAGGGTCATGGGGGTGCTGTCATGCAGCAAGAGGCAGGGTACACCCTGGACAGGTCACCACTACCAACACAGAGAGGCAGATGACCATTCACAGCAAGTCAGTTCAGAATCACCAATTAACCTAAGCCCCTTGCATTTTTTTTTTTTTTTTTACAATAAATTAGAAATAGGAGAGTACTGGAACTAAAACACAGCTCATGAATAAAAGCATGTTTCTACACATCACCTCACCAGCTTGTGAAAACTCGTCAGTTGGTGGGTGGGACTGAGCACAAACAATTGAGCCCCAAAAACCAGGAACACTGCTTCAGTGTGAGATCTGTGATAATATGATAGTGTAGAGAAATAATGTTTGTTTGACTCAGACTCATCAAACTTTTTTTTCTTTTTAATGGATGTGTTCACAATAATCCCTTTTTAACACTTAAAGTCTGTTTTATGTGAGGAGGAAAATCTGCAGCAGCACGAGGATTGGTTTCAAGGTCTTTGTCTAAGGAGACAAAGAACAGGAGACCATAAGGAAGCACTGGGGAGAGCTTTTTCTTTCTTTAAACAAAGGTAAGTTTGACCCTATGTGTTTCCACGTGTTCAACTGTTTTCAGTATAATCTGTCATGAGAACAAAGTCTGAACAAGTTGCTTTTGGACATGTGTGCAGTTTTCTTCCCCTTTTCCTCTTTGTTGGATTCTGTGCAAAACATTTCTTCAGACAGATAATTTTTTTCATCCCCATATGGAAACTATGTGTCCAGCAGCTCACACATAGATCTAAAGATGCAAATAAAAAATAAAGATGCAGGAAAAAAATACAACAAAAGAAAAGAATAACACAAATAACCTGAAATACACCAGATAATCTAAAATACAGCAAATAAGTTAAAAGGAAAATGTTGTTTCCTGTGGCTGCAGCTGCTGGTGCACAAAATGACCTCATTAAACAGCCAATTACTTAAGTATAAAAGTAATAGTAGGGGCAGAGTACCTGGGTGTTCACCTGGATAATAAACTGGACTGGACACATAATACAAATGTGCTCTACAAGAAAGACCAGAGCAGATTTTATCTGCTGTGGAGACAAAGGTCTTGTGGAGTGCGGGAGGCACTTCCTATTTTTTAGACTTTTTAACTGACTAACTACCTGGGACAATGGGACACAAATGTCCCATTGTGGGACAGAACAAAGGCTTATCTTATCTTTTCTTGTCTAGAAATTCACATTGCATAATTTGAGTACAATCAAATTTATTTTTTGATGAAATCTCAAAACTAACAAGAATATCTGTTAGAATTATGATTTAATTTTTCTCTCTTAACTGAAAAAAACTGAACCATTTTTCTGTGGATTTAATTTGGCAAATTTGTGAACAGAGAGATCGTCACATTTTTTTTTTTAAATTATGCAAATACAAAAATGTGGTGGCACACAAATAAACACGCAAACACACACACACCCATTTTAAAGTCTGTTGGCACTGATGGGAAGATGTGTTCTGCTCAGTTGGCAGTAGTGTGTGTAGCAGATGTGCAGAAGAGGGGGCTGGAGCACCTGCCACCCCAAAGTGCCTTTTTGTGTGGCTGTTTTTGTGGAGCAGGCCTTCCTGTGACCCTTCACAAGAACATTTATTATTATTTCATCATAATAGACACAACTCTAACACTTGTAAAATCAGGTTCTATGTGCCCCTTTCTGACTTTAAGCACCTGCCCCTTTAGAGGTCTCTGCACGGCCCTGATGTGTCGTGTGGTGTTTGTCTTTCTTTGGTTTCTTTTAGGGGAAAATTAAAAAGCAAACTGTGAGCAGAGAGAACACTCAAAAGGTCATCAAACTCTATCAAAGTAAACTCAAACTGTCAGCCTGCAGCCTCTAAAAGCATCAGATGCTTTACTTTTACACGTCTTCAGTAAACTGGAAAAACTGTCCATTAGCTGTGTGAGCAAAGCAGGAACCAGATCCTTTCATTTATAAGAAATGTCTACATTAATATGTAAGCAAATGTCTTTAATATATTGATAAAATTTTCAGGGTAAATATTCACTGTGAAGGTTCGTTGCAAAGTTACAGTAACATATTTAACTAATTGGTAGTTCCTGTTCTTGTGAACATGTAAGATGATGTGGTGAACTGATTATTCCCTTCCTCTTTGTGTAAACTGATATTGGCTGGTTTAACTTCTGTGCCACGTGTACACAGAGGCCATGTTCTTCAAGTTGGGTGTCTGTAATATGGCTTCTTTATCCGCCTGATGGAGGTTGTGGTTCTGTATAACATACACAGGTTTCCAGTGCATTATGATGTAAGTTTAATGACATTTAGGCCATCAAATGTAATCAAATTCCTGGGAGAGTGCAGAAATAACATTTGCAGGTGGAAAAATGTTTCATACTCATAAGCTCAACATATTTAACTGTCTAAAAATCCTTCATTTAACTGTATCCATAATCTTTAAATGCATTTGAATGAAATATAACACACTCAAATGATTTGTCTGTTAGTTTAATATGAATTCTGTCAGTTATTTGTACAGTTTGAGTATCTTTATATAAATATTCTTACTTTGCAGTTAGATTTTAGTGGTTCATAACATAACAGTAGAAAAACTCTGCAAAGGAAGCTTCTCTGTAGGCAGTTATGTTGTGCAACCTGAGGGTTACACAACAGCAGGAACTTATGAGGAAAAAGTCATATCCATCTGTTTGAAACTTCCTCTTTTGCTCATGTTTTATTAACCTCAGCAAAATTTTGACTTGAGATTTTGAAATTTTGTTGCTCACTGAATTATACACTCATCATCCACTTCATTAGGTACACCTTGCTAGTATGGAGGTGGGCACACTTTTGCCCTCAGAACTGCTTTAATTCTTCACAGTACAGATTGAACAATGTGCTGGAAACATTCCTCAGAGATGTTGGTCCATATTGACATAATAACGCTACACAGTTTCTGTACATTTGTCAGCTGCACATCTATGATGTGGCTCTCCTGTTCCACCACATCCCAGAGGTGCTATTGGAGTACAGTGAACTCACTGTGATGTTCAAGAAAACAGTTTGAGATGTTGTGAGCTTTGTGATATGCAAAGTTATCCAGCTGGAAGCAGCCATCAGAGGATGTGTACACTGATCATAAAGGGATGGACATGGTCAGCAACTGTATTTCCTGAGGAGGCTGTAATCTTTCAACATCTGCAGGAAGCTCCTGCAGGGGGCAGCATATCAAAGGCAGAATTATCCAGGCTGGAAAAGCTGACCAGAAGAGCTGCCTCGGTGGTCAGCATGAAGCTAGACTCTCTGACGACAGTGGCAGAGGAAACAACAATAAATAAACTACTGGTCATTCTGGACAATGCTAGTTATCCTCTGCACACTGTCATCAGGAACCAGAGATCAGTGTTCAGTGATAGGCTGCTCTTCCCAAAAAGCAGGACCAGCAGACTGAAAAACTTCTTTGTCCTCCAGGCCATTAACATGTTCAACTCCTCACTGAGGAGGAAGAGGAACAGCAGAACAGGGGATAGGGAGGAGCAGAGCAGTCAGTTAGCCTGACCAGTGTGTGCAATGTGAACATAACTGTGCAATACCCCTGCTGTGTTCAATAAACAACTCAGCTGGACTGTCAAAATACCAAACATCTAATACTATCTATCTATCTATCGGCTTTGGCATTTAAATGATGCTCAGGTGGTGCTGAGAGACCTAAAGTGTGCAAAGCAAAAATCCTCCACCATTATACCACCACCAGCAGCCTGTACTGTTGATGCAAGGCTGGATGGATCCGTGCTTTCTGTCATGGTTTTCCCCTTGAACAGAGCTGACCCAGATGCAGGAGGCAGGTAAGCTTAATTTATTGGGTTCACAAGATAACAAAGGTTTGGATGCGGCAAGGTGCGGTGTGTGGTGAATCCCAAGGGAGTGGCTGGGCTGAGGATCTTTCCAGGTCCGGAGGGAGGTTTTCCTGAGGCAGGGGAGAACAGAGGTTAGCAGAGACCAAGAACGGATTTCCAGAGAGCTGAGCGTCCTGACGCTACTCTAGGTTGCAGAGCGACTGGCCGAAGGCTAAGGCTGAGATACAAAACTTGCACTAGAACAGTTAGGCCGGAAGGCTTACGCGCGTAGAGCAACGATCCAGCGTCGGCCTCCAGCTCCTCCGCTGAATAAGAAGTGGCCAGGGAACCCGGCAGATGTAGAGCAGGTGGGAGGAGGAGGCGTGGCCGGAGTAGACAGCTGGAAGCAATGAGACAGTAAGTGGTCCCCAGCCCAGCCCGAGAGAGGAGAGAGAGAGAGCCAATGGAGGAAGGACAGAAAGAAACGGGCGGAAACGGGGGAAACCATGACACTTTCACATTACCTACGCTCAATTCTGACCCTACCTGAATGTGGCAGCAGAAATCAAGACTCATCAGCCCACGTAAACTGTTGTATAATCTCCGTCAGTCCAGTTTTGGTGAGTCCATACGAACTGTAGCGTCCTGTTCTTAGCTGAGGGGAGTAGCACCTGGTGTGGCCTTTTCCTGCTGTAGTTTTATGCTTCAAGGTTCAACATGTGTATTTAGAGATGCTCTTCTGCATACCTGGGTTATAACCAGTGGTGAGTTGCATTACTGTTGCCTTTCTATCAGCTCATGGCAGTCTGGCCATTCTTTTCTGACTTCTAGCATCAACAAGACATTTTTACCTGCTGCTCATGGCTTATTTTATCTTTTTGGGACCATTCTCTAAACCCTTTCATGCATGGTAGTAACTACCGTGGAGGAAAGCCATTTTCCTTAGTATGCATGTGCTTTGTTGCTATGGTGGCATATCAGCCAACACAGTTCTTGATTGAAGATGCCATAATTCATGAATGAAAGGGTTAAAGACCAACCGTTGAATCCTCCAGGATGTGGATGAGTTGGGGGGTATTGCTGTGGGCTGGCATTGAGATCAGGTGACAGGACTGCTTGCTGAGCTTGACTGCTTAGCCTGCCAGAACAATGAGTTAATACAAGTCAAGTGCTTTGAATGTTACTGGCACATTAAATGTTTATATCAGTTGTTACTGCTCTCATTAAAAAGGCTAGTAAGTACTGATCTTCTATAAACTGATTAATAGGAGCCCTCTGGTGCGTGTTATGAAGTGTGTATAAAATTTCCAGTGGACTTATGTTACTTATTAAATTGAGCTTATTTCACATACATTTTTTGTTCTGACAGGCTTTATGTTAAATCTTTTCCTAACCCTAACCAAGAGGCTTAGTTGCATAAGTCTTTTTTTTTTGGCTTAGGCTCCTGTTGGTCTAAAACTGTGTGCAGTAGGTATAAAACTCAAGACAAGACTAAACTTAAGCTGATCATTTTTGCTATTTCAAATTGGCAACAATCATCATAAACGACACTATAATGAATAAAAGAGGTAATAAGGTGCTACTGAGCCTCTTGGTTGGGAGAGGAGGCTGCACACTGCTGAAATATTTGGAAGAATTAAGAAGTGATCATGGCCATTTAATGGGCTGATAACTTTTAAAATGGGTGAAATAGTAATGTCGTTCTTCTGACTCCAATACTGCCAAACCTCTATGAAAGAATCTCTTCTTCAGGGTTCTTTGTTTCTCTCTTTTCTTCTGCATTGAACTTGCAAAATGTGTCATAACTACAAAAAAACAGATGAGAAAAGACGCTGCATTTTAAAATTACAATTACAATTTTTTTCTGCAGAAGCAGCAGACATGCCTCACAAGAAGAAGAGGAAGAGGAAGCAATCAGCACCAACCGACGCGCTCTTTGAGTCTGCTGGGCCATCAGACAAGTAAGAGTTAATCAAAAATTATCATTGAAGACAAGAGAAGACACTTAAAGACAATATGTGAAAAATATAGCTGTGTTTTCAAAGCACTGGGGTGAAGTGCAAAACGTAAACCAAACCAGAATCCAATGATTTGGAAATCAGTTTTCCAGAAGCAAAGACAGCGAGGAGTTCATGACTCTGTGGGCAAATGTTTAAACAAATGAAGAAATTGCAAGAGTAATAAATCAGCAATGCTAAGTGTCACAAAATACAGGTATTGGTGATAATCATATTAATACTGGGTTTATAATTCACATATGATAATAGAAATTTCTGGACGCAAGCAACAAATACAAATTGAATTCAGGTGTTTAATTCAGTCGCATTACCACAGGTGTATAAAATCAAGCACCTGCACATGTATTCTGCCTTTACAAACATTTGTGAAACAATGGGTCATTCTAAAGAGCTCACTGAATTCCAGAGTGATACTGCTGTCATTTCGACAAGCCAGTTGGTGAAATTTCTTCTCTCCTAGACATTCCACCATCAACTTCAGATGGTATTATTGCAAAGAGGAAGGGTTTATGAACCACAGCAACCCAGTTAGAAAGTGGCAAACCATGTAAAGTTACAGAGCGAGGACGCCATGTGCAGAAAATGTGCCAACGCTCTGCTAACCTCATAACAGCAGAGTTCCAAACCTCCTCTGACATCAATATTAACACAAAAACTGTGTACAGGGGGCTTCATAGCATGGGGTTCCATAACCAAGCAGCTGCATGTAAGCCTTACATGCCAAACATCAAAACATTGAACATTGAATTGAGTGGTATAAAGCACACCACCACTTTAATGCTTCAACTTTCCATTACATTTCAGATGATTCTATGTTTCCAACTTTGTGGGAACAGTTTGGGGAAGGCCTTTTTCTTATCCATCATGATTTCACCCCAGTGCACAAAGCAAGGTCCATCACAGCATGGTTACATGAGTTTAATGTGGAGGAGCTTGACTGGCCTGCAGAGAGCCCTGGCCTCAACCCCATCTAGCACCTTTAGGATGAACTAGAATTGAGATTGTGAGTCAGACCTTCTTGTCCAACATCAGACCTCACAAATCCTCTTCTGGATGAATGAGCAAAAAATACCCACAGACACACTCCAAAATCTGGTAGAAAGCCTTCTGAGAAGAGTGTAAGCTTTTATAGCTGCAATGGGGCAACAACTCCATATTAAGACCTATGGATTTAGAATGGGATGTCATAAAAGCTCCTGTAGGTGTAATATGTTGAAGTGGCAAAATTCTTTTGTCTATATATTGCATTTGAAGTGTGAGATGTGTAATAGGGACATAGCTTTTTCCTGCTGTGTTATTGCATTGTAATTGAATGGTTCTTCATGTTTTCCCTGTAATGTTTGTAATGAATATGTAGATTTAGTACACAAATGACTTCTTTATAAATAAGTTAATGAGTGGATAAAACAAGCTCTCCTCTTAGTTCACAGAAGAGTGCTGCAGTGTCCACAGGTCCAAGCTGTGTCTCCATGAAGAGTGATCGATCCAGGATGGAGCCACTCACCTTCGAGGACATGAAATCAAAATGGTAATAATAAATTTGTACTTGCTAATGAAAATTTCGTCCTTAAGTTGATTTACCAAGAAAACGTAATTCATGTTGAGACAGAAACTACTACTTTGTGATACACAGACGGAGGCAAAATCAAGGTGTTGCCCTCGTAACGCAACATGAAACACTTTCAGCTTTCTGCGTTGGTGAACTTGTTGAAAGGAATATGATGCTGTGAGTCACTGAGTTTGAGCTGACTTTTTGGTGTATGATAATATTCAGCAGTGATTTTTGAATTGGGTACACTCCAACACAGGTTAGGACAAAACCTCAACAGCACCTTGAGTAAAGATGCCTTCTAGAAAAATACAAAATAAAACCCTCTTGGCCTCTAACAGAGTCTGTGCATTTGTTATTTTTCCTGCAGCCATCTGAGTGGGGATCTGAACAGCTGTTCAGAATGTAAGAAAGTTTTGAAGGATCTGGACAGTTTCATGTGTGGACACTGGTCATGCAAACAGTGTGTGAGCTCAGACCAGTCTGGCTCACCAGCAGAATCCCTCTACCCAGAGTGTGGAAAGAAATGCCAACATAACAAAGATACAGGTACTAACTACTTCTAAATGCCAGTTCACATAAGCACTTAAACTGCCTAGATTCAATTCATTCCCCTACAGTTGCTATGATTGTTGGTATATCAGTGTGAACTATTCTCATTGAGTTAAATTTTTGGTGACCTTGAATGTATATTTTATTTTCTGATAGTACAAATCCAAAATGCTGGAAGCTGTTATTTCTAGCTTGGTAGCAGCATTACACTGCTAAGTCACAGATAAAGGCTGAAAAAAGTACTTAATAAAGTACCTGTCTACGTATCTATCTATCTATCTATCTATCTGAGAGTCATGATATTCATTTTTCTGGTCATTTTTGCTGACATAAATAGGAAAAGCTCTGTTTGTACACCTTCTGATCCCAAAGATTCAAAGTAGTATTCAAACTCCAGAGATGAAAGGTAAATGTCAAACTTTGAAGACATCTACTCCAAGAGCGTCTTTGACTTCTGGAGCTGGTGTCTACCAGTCTGAAAATAATGTTATGCTTGATTCCAGGAAACACCCTCCTCGAGAAAGCAAAGAAGAACCTTAGAGAAGCAATGCAAAAGAAATTTACTCTGACATTTGAAGGTAACGGTGATCAAGAAAATCTTCTGCAGAGCATTTACACAAAACTCTTAATCACCGTAGGAGAAAGTGAAGAGCTGCACTCAGAACCTGAATTCAGACACCATAAACGTAAACTGAAAACGCAATCTTCACGCGATTACTCAGTCAGCCTGAGTGATATCTTCAGACCATTGCCTGACCAAACGAAACCCCACAGAACAGTCTTGACAAAGGGCGTTGCAGGAATTGGAAAGTCTCTGGCTGTGCAGAAATTCATTCTTGACTGGGCCGAAGAGAAAGAAAACCAAGATGTTGATTTTGTATTCAGTCTTGCTTTCAGAGAGCTGAATTTGAATACAACGGAGTTGAGCTTGCATGAGCTCCTGACTTTATTTCACCCCACACTGTGTGATTTCAAAGATTCAGTGGATTACACCAAAACCAAGAATGTAATAATCCTGGATGGTCTGGATGAAAGCAGGTTTCAACTGGACCTCGAGAACTTTAAGATAGTAACATCTATCATGGAAATAACATCTGTAAGTAATCTCCTAGCAAACCTCATCCAAGGTAACCTTCTTCCTGATGCAAAGATCTGGATAACCTCCCGTCCAGCAGCAGCCAATCAGATCCCTGCAAAGTACATTGACATGGTGACAGAGATAAGAGGGTTCACTGACCCACAAAAAGCAGAATATTTCAGGAAGAGATTTAGTCATCACTTGGATCTTGCTGACACGATCATTTCACACATTCAGTCTTCACAGAGTCTCGACATCATGTGTCAGACCCCGATCTTCTGCTGGATTTCTGCCGTATTATTTCAAGAAGTCTTCAGGGAAAATGAAAAAACTGAAACTCCTCAAACACTTACAGAGATGATGGCACACTTTCTGGTTGTCCAAACAAAATGCAGAAACAGAAAATATGACAAGAAAGTGGAGACAAATAAAATGAACCTTCTGAAGACAAACAGAAAATTTCTTCTGAAATTTGGCAAGCTCGCATTTGACCAGCTGCTGAAGAGGAACCTCGTCTTTCATGAGGAAGACCTGAAAGCCTGTGGCCTTAATATTAAAGAAGCATCCATCTACTCTGGATTTTGTACAGTTGTTAGGGAAGAAAATGTATTTTTCCAGAAAAAGAGCTTCTGCTTTGTGCATCTGACCATACAGGAGTTCTTTGCAGCCCTCTACGTCTATGACTGCTTTGTTAACCACAACACCACAGAGCTCAGCAGCTTCCTCAGTCTGGATGAAAAAGAACATACATTGACTGAGCTTCTAAAGATGACAGTTGACAAAGTGCTGGAGAAGACAAATGGCCACCTGGACTTCTTTCTGCGATTCCTCCTCGGCCTCATGGTTGAACCCAACCAAAGAGTCCTTCAGGGTCTGCTGACTCCACTAGACTCAAAGGATGCTGCTGACAAGAAAATCTTGACTTACGTTAAATCTATCCGAAGGAAGACCCTCTCTCCAGACGGCTCCATCAACCTTTTCCAGACCATGGTTGAGATGAGAGACCACAAAGTCAAAGATGAGATTCAGGATTATCTCAAACTGTCAGCTCCTTCAAAAACAGAGCTGACTCCCCTGCACTGTTCTGCACTGGCCTACATGCTACAGGTATCAAAGAATGATCTGGATGTCTTGGACTTAAAGAGTTACAACACATCAGAGGAAGGCAGACGGAGGCTGATACCAGCTGTGAAGAGGAGTAAAAGAGCCTTGTAAGTTTACTGAAATATACTGTATGAAAAATGTTCATGTGTGATTCATCAGGGTGTAAAAATCTCTATAGAATATTGCACCACTGATTTGTTTGCATTAAAATTAGTTGTGAACTAAACACAATTTTAATTTTGCTAATGTTTATTTTTAAACAAACAAACAACAAAATGACAATTTCTTAAATGCCAGATTTGAAACTTCAGAATGTTAGTCCACAGTCTATTGGGTGTCATTTGTTTCTTATATCAATTGTAATAATTTTCATCTATTTATCTATTTATAGTTAAGCTTCTTTGTATATTAAAATATATTCTTATTGTGTTATAACTTGAACATCCACCCTAGGCTTGCAGACTGCAGAGTGACTGAAGAGTGGGTTGAGCACCTGGTCATAGCTCTCAAGTTTCCCTGCTCAGCCCTAAGAGAGCTGGACCTGACCAACAATGACCTGAAAGATTTGGGAGTGAAGTTACTCTGTGATGGATTGTCCAGTTGCAGCTGCAGATTGGAGACACTCAGGTGTTAACACATTAAGTATAGTGAAAAATCTTGGTAATGGGCAGGCAAAGGGGTCCTACTTCAATGGGATAGAAGCTAAACATATCTTCTAGCAATGTATCTCTCTAAACTAATAAGTGTGGTTGATGCTGTGCTTTCAGTGAGGTTCTTTTTTATAATAACTTAAATGGTGCACTAACAGTTGAAACCA
>VUQH01056123.1:4682-26980 GCA_015106775.1 Etroplus canarensis | reverse complement strand
GGTGAGATGGAGGCAGATGATCCGCTGTGGCGACCCCTAACGGGAGCAGCCGAAAGAAGAAGAAGAAGAAGAAGAAGAAGAAGATGATTAACTACTGTTACTGTAAGTATGCAAGAGTTCTGCTTGGTTTTTCTGTGTAATACAGACGTTGCTTCATCAGGAAAGCCAGCTTGGATCATTTCTGTATTATATTAATACTATGATCATGATTGCAACTTTATTAATTTATCCCAACAGTGTTTGTTTACTGAGGCAATATTACAGTCACCTTCACACTTAAAAATGGGATAACATACTGTATCTGGATGCAATTTTGACTACAGTGAAACAAACCTTCACCCTGAAGCCCCTGTATCTACCTATACTAGTTTTCAAAAAGTTTCTCCCCCATCTTATAATTATTTCTACCCCATTTATTTACTTTGACACATGTTTATAAAATCCTTTTACTGCTCTGTTTTTTGGTTTGATTATCAATGAATTTCTATTTGTTTTATGGGTTAAACATACAGCCATATGAAAAACAAATGGGGGTATTTTCCTACTACTTTCACTTGCATGTCGAAAAAGAAATTTTCAAAGGAGACTATGCAGTCTTGTGAAAAACTAAGGAGACCCCATGATTCAGTAACTTGCAGCCAAAAGAAGGAGAAGAAGAATCAACCTACATATACTGTAAGGCTGGAAAAGTAAGTGGTGCTACAACAGAAACAGCTTCAGGAACATGTCGAAAGTAATTAGGTCAATTGGCAACAGGCCGGAATGTGATCGGGTATAAAACAAGCACCTTAGAGAGACAGAGTCTCTCAGAAGTAAAGATGGACAGAGGTTTAACAATCTGCCAGAAACTGTGCTTACAAATTGTGAGGCAATTTTAGAAATATGTTCCTCAATGTAAAAATGGAAAGACATTGAATTTGCCATCATCTCCAGTACATGATATCATCAAAAGAATCAGAGAATCTGGAGATATCTCTATGTGCAAGGGACACAGCCAAAAACCAGTACTGGATGCTTGTGATCTTTGAGCCTTCAGACAGCACTGCATTACAAACAGGCATAATTCTGTCATGGGAATCACTGCATGGGCTCAGGAAAGCTTTTAGAAATGGGGGTCTGTGAACACAGTTTGCTGTGCCATCCACAAATACACACTACCAGTCAAGAGTCTGGACATGCTTGGCCAAACTTTTGACTGGTAGTGTATGTTAGTTTATGCAATCTGCTGCAGGCCATAAATACATTTTAGTGCTTGCTATTGGATCATTAAATACTAACTGTAGCTGCGGTCCTTTTGCTTTGGTTTGCCTTCATTTTGAAACACGTCCCCGGAAGTGTTGCTCTCCCCTCTCTCCGCCTTGACAGGCGTGGGGCTCTGCGCCGTGGATTTGATGCCTTCCTGCGGTCAGCGGACTTGTGGCGGTCACACACACACCGCACGTCTTTTCTTCGCTTCATGTAGTCCGTCAGGATGATGCCGACGCGCGCCGTGCCGCCCCGCAGAGCCCCTTCCTCTCGTCCCTGTGACAGGCCGATCATATAGATCCATCGCATGTGCGGAGAGGGAAGTTTACCCCCAGCGACCCGCGGATAGAGGCGGATCATAGCGCGGCGGTTTATACGGTGAGTGTTTTTTTTTTTGGCCGGAGGGCGTGCAACTACTCACACCGACTTCCATTCTGCCGTGTATGGATTGCAATTAAGTTGGATGGCTGCCTTTATTAATGCAGCCTTTTGATAAACACTGGTATGCATCAGCTGCCCGCACATCAAAAGAAACTTTGATTTGGACTGAAAGTTGTAACCACCATGCAGATCAAGTCCAGCACTCCGCCCCTTCTTACATATATAATAGTGTAGTAATGTAAAGCGTGCTGCCTGACTGAGCTGCAGTTTTCTGTCTGCCACATCTGAGTGTATTAAGTCGTTATTTACTGCGCGTTTTACGAGTGAGGGAAGTAATTCAAGCACTGAACATCTAAGACCACTCACCGCATGTTCGCGTTGAGTCATGAACTGCTGGCGTACTTGATGGTTAAACCTGTTCTCCGTGGGCTCCCTGCGTTCAGGCCTGTTTGTTCACACCAACACCACTGCGTGACATCAGAGCACTGCTGAAGTCTGAGCTGTTAATATGGTCCAGGGACACCTGTTTAAAGTCTGATAGTCAGGCAGATGTCAGCTGTGGATCATCCAGAAGCCACTCATGTTTTGTCCAAAAAAAACTAACTGAAATAATCCCTGATTTGACCTTTGTCCACTAAATTTTCTGCACCTAGGACAGATCTATGTGTCCTCTGATTTGATTTTAGTTCCCATTGTCAGACAGGGGCAGTGCTGTGAGCTCCCCCAGCTGCTGGTTACATAATGTCAGCTGAGGACTGCCACTGTATAGAGAGCAGAGTTGAGCTCAGACAATACTGAATGAGGACATGTTACAGTGTTACATAAGGGATGATTTACTTCCACTTGGCTGAGATGATGCAGATGATGGTGGTCCAGAAATAGGTCCGGGGGAACGATGCTGCATAGCCTACACTATGTTTACAAATGGATGACTGAAGATAAGCCTGATAATGCACAGTGATTGCTCTGATTGCCAGTTTGTAAAGAGACATGTTTGCATTTCTCAGTGTGCACTATATGCAAGATGAGTGGGCACCAGTGGCTATCGCAATCAAATACATGAAGCATATAATGTCTTTTGTGAAAATATCTGAGAGCCTTCCTCCTTTTTAACCTAAAAAAGCACACTGTAGCATTGCATGGCTCATTAGGCTTCCTTAGAGTTTCCTTAGAAACAGACTTTAAAGAAAGGTGTTTGTATCAATATCTGGTTGGCTATCTAACTTGAAGTGATAGAGGATAAAGTGCCTTGTAGATTAAATATTATGCAGTGTGGTTGGAGATAAAGATAAGAAGTGGGGAAACCTGTCATGTTCTGTTTGTATACTTCTAAGCCATAATATTGCATATATTTATTATATTTACATTGTGCATTGATTTTACAACATATGATAGCTGTATGATGTATGGACAGTCTGTCACGAGCAGTCTTCCAGCGCACACTGTCAGTGATTTCAAAGCTGGAATCTATCCTGTTGTCATGGAGTGAGAGGTGGGGTACACCCTGGACAGTTTGCCAGTCTAGTGTAGGGCTAGCACAATCATTCACACTCATATTCACACCTACTGCCAGTTTAGAATCACCAATTAACCTAGTGGTTCTTCCTTTTTTGGTAAGTTCCATTTCAAAAGCTGAAAAGAGTTCTCATCTCACACCACAAAAATGTACATCCCACATCAGGGTAGCTTTATGAGTACTACAGATGCAAGTTTGCTTTGAGAGTGTTGATCGAGAAGTATAGAGAAGTTCAGAAGGAGTTGCACTGTGTCTTTGTGGATCTTGAGAAATCATATGATAGGGTGCCAAGAGAGGAACTGTGGAATTGTACGAGAAAGTCATGTGAAGGTGGTGCAGGACATGTATGAGGGTGGTGAGACAGTGGTGAGGTGTGCAGTAGGAGTGACAGATGGGTTCAAGGTGGGGGTGGGATTACATCAGTGATCAGCTCTGAGCCCCTTGTTGTTCGCAATGGTGATGGACAGGTTGACAGATGAGGTCAGGCAGGAGTCTCCATAGACTATGATGTTCGCAGATGACATTGTGATCTGTAGTGAGAGCAGGGAGGAGGCGGAAGAGAGTCTGGAGAGGTGGAGGTATGCACTGGAGAGAAGTAGAAGCAAGACAGAGTAAATGTGCATGAATGGGAACGAGGCAGGTGGAACAGTGAAGACGCAAGGAGTTTAAATTTCTGGGGTCAACCATCCACAGCAACTGACAGTGCACAAGAGAGGTGAAAGAAAGAGTGCAGACAGGGTGCAGTGGGTGGCTAAGAGTATAAGTGGTGCTCTGCGACAGAAGGATAGCAGCAAGAGTAAAAAGGAGGGTTTGCAAAATGTTAGTGAGATGTGTTACGATGCATGTTTTGGAGGCACTGGCATTTTTTAAAAAAAGACAGGAGGTGGCAGAGTTGAGGATGCTGAAATTTTCATTAGGAGTGATCAGGATGAACAGGATTAGAAATGAGGACATCAGAGGAACAGCGCAAGTTGAGAAGTTTGGAGATGAAATTCAAGAGAGGCAAAGTTGAGATGGTTTGGACAGATGAGGGATAGTGGATATTCTGGATGTTGAGGATGGAGCTGCTAGGCAGGAGGAAAAGGGGAAGACCAAAGAGAAGGGTTATGGATGTAGTAAAAGAGGACATGCAGAGGGTTGGTGTGAGGGAAGAGGATGTAAGGGATAGGGTGAGATGGAGGCAGATGATCCCAACAGGAGCAGCTGAGAGAAGAAGGGGCTCGCCAGCCCAATAGCATCAGCAAGCTCTTATTTCTTTTCCTAAAAGAATCTTATCTATTCTCTTTAGTTTCATTTAACAGTTTTAACCAGGTTGCCTGGCCCCACCTGTAGTGGCTCCGTGCCCCATCAGTGGGGCCCACCCCACACTTTGAGAACCACAGAATTAACCGAACATGTATGTTACAATACAATTTTCCCCCCAGGATTAATAAAGTATTCTGATTTTGATTCTGATTCCGATGTCTTTGGTCTGTGGGAGGAGGCCACATTACCCAGAAAGAACCCATCAGTGGTGGATCCATGCTTGAATAAGCAGTTAAGAAGATGGTTGGACGGATGTTTTGCATCAAAGAAACTGATATTGTGCTCTGGTAATGCAGTCCATGTGATTTGATGGTTGCTTGTTAGTTAATAATAGTGTGGGTAGAAAAGAAGATGTTGAATGCAGATAAACAAAGAGACAGCTGTCTTCTCTGCTGGCCCTAAATATCAAGAATCAGCCATTTATTGCCTTTAAAACTGCATTTTCATTATTGATTACAAACTCTTTTGCTGATAGTTGGACAGCAATAATTTAATTCAAAAAAGTGATTTCAGATTTGTGGAGAAGAATAGGGCTATTCTTGCTTGCTTTAGTGAGATTGCTACATGGAAAGTATGTTAACAGTATAGGTATGCAAAAAATTTTGTGGTGAATTTATCCTGCACAAGTTTTAGGGAAAAAAGGCAGAATTTACTTTAGTTTAACAAATTTACTCAGTGTTGCAAATGTGCAGTTTGTAAAAATGTATTTTTAAAAAACTCCTTGGAGTCAACTGTGTTTTGTGTGGGTTTGCTTTGCATGAAATTAGTTGAACCACAAGATAATAATCGCACAGATTAAATGAGAACGCTACAAAGTGAGACATTCTTGTCCAGTCTTTTGGATGCCATTTTTTCCTCCCCTCATGTATTTTAATGGGGTGGATGAAGTATTAGGAAAAAAACACTCTAATGTATTCCAGTGCACCTTCACGACTATGACCTCATTTATCTGTATGAAAGAAACATTGCCTTACAGAAAATGAAAACAAAAAGTGAAAATGCTGAAGTTTTGAACACGTCGAATTTGTGCAGTCAGTGTTGTTTTGGACTGCTTAAGTTTTTACAGGTGTACCTAGTAAAGTGGCCAGTGAGGCAAGCGCTTGAGGGAGCCACAGCAGCAGCACTGCAGGAGCTGTGGGCTGCATCCTAATAAACTGGGATGACTGCAGTGGGAGCTGTGAATAACACAAACGTCACCAATTATATAATCCATGAAATTTGTAATCAAGTCTGAAATTCTACAATGCATCGCTCAAGTTCTCACAATATATACATTACATACAAATATATAATGTGGGCGGTGTCCACTTGATGTGAAGACTGATTCAAGCTGTAGATTTAGGGTTTGTGTTAAGATTTCAAAACCCTAAGTGCCAGAGTCGTTATTCAAACACTAGACAGATCAAATTTACAGAAACACTCTGGCCAGTTCTCCAGCATACAACCTGCTCAAGAAAAAGAAGAACTGGGGGTGCTTTGTGAAATTCTGATTTTGATTTAGTTTTTCTGTTTACTGCACTTCATTTGTAGACATAATTGATTAATATAAATATATATTTTACTACTTTAAAGCATCCTTTTTGCTTTTGTTGACTGTACATAAATTACAGCTATGTACAGTCATGTGAACAAAGAAATTTTTCACCAGTCTCTGTGCAGTCCTGTTAAAACCAGGAACACCTGTACTTATTCCATAGGAATTAAGAGGTTAAGTCACAACCAGGTGCTGCTGATCAAATGCACTTCATTAACTGATCATCAGCAATTGTTATCACCCCTATACAAGCACAAGTTTTGGCAATTTGCTGGTTTGGAGCATTCAGGTGTGTGTCATTATCATGCCAAGGAGGAAAGCCAACAGCAATTATCTTAGAGGATCGGTTGTTGCTGCCCATCAATCTAAGAATGGTTATAAGGCAATTTTCAAACAATTTGAAGCCCATCATTCTACAATGAGGGAGAATATTAAGTGGAAAACATTCAAGACAGTTTCCAGTTTTCCCAGGAGTGGACATCCCATTCACCCCATGCAATGCTCAGAGAAATTACAAAAAAACCCAGAGCTATACATCAGATTCTACATGCTTCAGTTAGCATACTAAATGTTAAAGTTTATGACAGTAAAATTAGACTGAAGTATGGCTTGTTTGAAAAGGCTTCCAGAAGGAAGCCTCTTCTTTCTTAAAAAGAGCATGGCAGCATGGCTTTGGTGCATCTGAACAAACTATGAGATGTTTGTGGTAATATGCTCTTTTGGCTTTTGCCAAACAGCTGTGAAGTGCAGTGGTAGAGAGATAATGAGTTGGGCTTGTTTTACACCCACAGGGCCTGGGAACCTGTTGACAATGTATACTCTGTATACCAGAGTATTCTGGAGTTGAATGTGAGGCCATCTCTCTAACAGCTATAGCTGGGCCCAAATTGGGTGATGCAACAGGACAATGATCCCAAGCACAGCAGCAAATCTATAACAGAATGCCTAAAAAAATAAGAATTAAGGTGTTGCAATGGGAGAGTTAAAGTCCAGACCTCAACCTGATTGAAATGCTGTGGTGCGATATCAAGAAAGCTGTGTATAAATGAATGATCTGAAGCAAATAATTGCAAATAATGTGATCAGATTGAAAGTCAGTCCACATGCACATGTATATTAAGGTCGTCCTCAGAATTAACCAAGGTTGTAGGTAAACATAGGTACTAGAACAAGAGATGGTGTTCATGTCTTCTGTTGCAAGTGACCGTAAAAGAAATACTGCAGTAAATGTGCATTATTTACTGCATAAAAGAATCAGTGAAAATTGCTAACTCAACCATGACTAATGTTCAGTCTGCAACTTTTTACTGACATTAATATAATTTATGTGTTGAGCTTTGCTTCTAGGTTACTGTAAAACCAATTTGTCACAGCTGATGTGGAAACAGAACTGCTGAGTGGTTGGTGAGACGAGGCCTGCTTATTTGCTGTTACTTGGTTAGTTAATTTATGTCCCCTGTGTTTTTCCACAGTTACAGGCTTAGAATGACAAATTATACATGACTTGTATTCATAGAACTTAATCTCAGTCTGCCCTGCTGCAGGATGATGTGAGAGGGTGCATTGATGCAGCTGGTGCTTGAAGTACAAAGCGGATGGTCTGACATTAAATTACCACCTGACTGATGTTTGAGTGTGTCCACTGAATAAGGGTGTAAGCTGACTTTGTTGGACCTTAACCAACATACAGATTGGATCTCTCTGTGCTGTTTTCATTTAGAGAGTCCACAATGGGTTTTTTATGATTTCCTTGTGGAACTGAATAGTTAATAGAAATAAGCAGAAAGACTCTTTTCTCCCTGCAGCCAAGATGCTGTGAGGCTGCTGCATGAGGCAGCCTGGGCGAACATGATGGAGGAGGCTGCCAGCCAGCTCGAAAGAGACCATGTACACAGTGTCTATGACAAGATTGCTCCATATTTCAATGACAGCCGTTATAAAGCCTGGCCAAAGGTACGACAGTTCCTGCTGGACCTGCAGCCTGGGAGCATCGTCGCTGACATCGGTGGGCATTGCTTCCAGCAGTAACACAATCTTGATAATCCCATTACACTTGATATATTTATTGTGCTTTTTCCTATTGTTTTCTTGAAAACAAAAGAAAACAGGAATTAATTGTAAAATTGGTCTCTTCAAAGAGAAGGAGTGCATATTCTAAATTTTAGCAGACCATTGTTCTCTCATAATCAGTCTAATGTTGTAGCTGACTGTCTTCTCTTTTCAGGTTGTGGCAATGGCAAGTACCTTCACATCAACAAGGAGGTGTTCAAGCTGGGGTGTGATGTTTGTCGCCCCCTTGTGGACTTTGCCTGGAGCCAAGGACACGAGGTCCAGATGTGTGATGGGCTGCATTTGCCTTACAGAGACGGCTGCTTCGACGCTGTGCTGTCTATTGCAGGTAATGGGCACACACGAACACAGTTATTAAAAATGGGCTGGGATCTTGATTTCTTCCACTCACTAACAAATCAACCCCTTCATATGCATGAGCTCAACTGTTCTAGCTGCCGTCTGCCTCAAATTAAATTAAGTCATATAATAAACAATTTACCGCAAACTCGTGTTGCCAAGCCAACATGTGAAAAATAATCCATGTGTCCTCTAAAAGAGGGGGTAATTAGGACCATCTGGGACAGCCACATTAGTCATTTATCTTGCTTTCTTACACAATTTATATGTTGCAGTCATAAATATATGCTTAATTCTGACAAATGAATGTTTTTGTTACAGTCATTCATCATTTGTCCACCAAAGAACGTCGAATTCGAGCAATAAAGGAGATGGCTCGCACTCTGCGAGTGGGGGGACGCATTATGATCTACGTGTGGGCCATGGAGCAGAAACATCGTAAATTTGAGAAACAGGACATCTTTGTTCCTTGGAATCCCAATCCTGATTTCCCGCCTAGCTTCAACAAACCGAGACGGAGAGCCACAGCACAGAGCGTGAGCGAAGCCATAGACAACAATGAAAAGCACAGGAAGGTTAGAAGCACATCCTCTGTGGCAGACGAAGAAGATCTGACTCCCACCACACCACAGCAGAGGACAAACAGACTGTGGTTCTTCTCCAGGTCTCTGGATTCTGTGTTTGACTTTGGGAGCTTATCCATCTCCCGGTCATCCTCCAGAGACATGAGCACTTTATCTTCACCTACAGACGGAAATGAGGGGAACAAGTTCAATCTGAGTAGGAGAGGACGAGGTCTCATCAAGCAGGTCTCAAGCTTCTTCTCCCCTCCGTCTGTGATTGGATCAGAAGAGGACGTCTTTGTCACAGAGCAGCACAAGGCACAGAATGATTCTGGAGGCACCACTACCACCACTGCTACTAACAGCAAGAGCTCAGTGTCTTTAGTACAGGAGTGTGGCTCTCTGGCTCTACCAGATTTAGTCTCCCTGCAGGGGGAGCACCTGAAGCAGTCTGGAGATGAAAGCGAAGGAGGGCAGGAAAGCACACAGAGTCCTCAGGGGAGTCAAAGGCAGGTGGAAGGCTCCTGCCTGAGGTACTATCACGTTTTCAGGGAGGGAGAGCTGGCAGAGCTGATAGAGAATCATGTCGAAGAGCTTCATGTGAAACAAACCTACTTTGATCATGCCAACTGGTGTGTGGTGGCAGAGAAAGTTCAGTTATGGAAAATATGACTGCAACTTGTTTGAGTTTACTTTGCATCGCCTCGGCCTCAAGTTTTAGCACTGAATTCCCCATGTGAGGATAATTACATTCTTTTAATTTAGATGTACGGATGTAGCCAATGTTAAAGGTACAGTTAACACTAAAAATTCTCCAGTGCTGTAATTTTTCACTAACTGTTTGAAAGTGGGATTTTTATCAATGTATTTATTTATTTTTATCCTGGAACCAGCTGTGTGTCACACCTTTTAGAAGGCAACACCATCGTATTTTATGGCAGTGTTCAACAGTGGCTGTTGCTGTATATTACACCAGATGTTTTTAAGTATTTATTCTTTTAAATAAATTAAGCCAAGAGAGAGTTTCAAAATGTATAGTGTGTGAGCACTCTTTTAGAGTCTACATTTTTATTGTTGTTAAACCACAGTGAGCTTCACTGTGGCTACAGATTTTATGTCTTTTAAAGGAACATTTTGCAGGCGAGATGTAAAGAAATGCACTGTATTTTCTCTTTGAGCTTTAAATATGAGCCAAAGAGAAATGTATAAAGCTACAGTATACTCTTCCAACTGCTGTGATCTTGAACTGTGTTGATTTCAGTGGAAAATTCCTGCTTTCTGCCTGTTTTAAATTTGCGTATCTCTCATTGCAAGGAGCCAAGAATCTGCTATGGCCTTCTCAGTAAGGCTTTCTGTAATCTGCTCATGTGTACCCTTTCACTGCACTGTCATACAAGCTTAAGGCTGTTCAGAACCGCTTCCAAAACTTTAGTGCCATTTTCTCATTGTGTTTTGTTCTCCAAGCGTTTCAGAGGACATTTTGCCAGTGTGTGCGTGCTTGATGTTGATACTTGCAGTAGTTGCATAATGTCTCGTCACAAGCTGGTATGTCTCAGCAAATCAACTGCCTCATATACTGTGAATAAACATTGCACTCTATCAAAAGTATATCGCTGCTTGATGCCAGTGAATGGAATAAGAACAGGCGAAACTTGAAAAACAGCGGTTATTTGTACTCGTTGTGCCAGAGTGGTGCATTTATTAATCTGTACAGTATGTGTGGACCAACTGACTTTGTGCTAAAGTGGCAGATAATGTGTTATGTGACTTAATGTAAATACTTTGAATTTGTTTTTCCTTATTAAATTGTTTTTCGTTCATGTGGTGTGTATTGCTTTTATGGCCGTTAACAGCATGGATTTGTTCATGTACAGTTTAATTCCAGAGTACTGTCATAGAGCTATTACTTTACATACACCATTACAGTATCTTGATGTGGTAAACAGCATTAAGTCTTTATAGCTAACATGCAGTACCACATACTGAACTAAAACTGCCATCAACAACTAACTTACAAACATCACTTGATTTTTTTTGAGAGATTTTTTTTAACGTCTAAACCACATTTCCAGAAAAGTTGCAAGATTTTCCTAAGTGCAATAAAACCAAACACCTGATATGTTAATTCCTGTAAAACTTAAACTGTACAAAGAAATGATTTTAATTAGCTTTACTGACCAGCTTAACTGTATTTTGTAAATATACACAAATTTAGAATCTGATGGCTGCAGCACGCTCAACAAAAGTTGGGATGGAGTTCAATTAAGATTGAAAAGTGCACAGAATATTCCAGTAACACTGGTTTGGAAGGCCCCACATTAAGCAGCTAACTGGGAGCAGGTGGGACATCAAGATAGGAGTATTATCCATCAAAGGCTCAGTCTGTGCAAGCAAGGATGGGTTGTGGATCATCCCTTTGTGCAAAATTTTTGATGAAGAATTTAGTCATTTCAAAAGGAACATTTCTCAGTGCAAGAGAATTTAGGTCTTTCAACAACTACAGTGCATTATATTGTGAGAAGAGTCAGAGAATTCTGAGATATCTCAGAGCATGGTCAGAAACCATTGACAAATGTGCATGATATTTGAGCCCTCATGCAACACTAAGAAACTGTCTTACTACTGTGACAAATAAAGCCACCTGGGCTTGGGAGTACCTCTGAAAACCACTTAACAGAAACTGTTGTTGCATCCAGAAATGCAGCTTGAAACTCTATTATGCAAGGAGGAAGCCATAAATTAACTCTGTACAGAAATGATGCAAGAGGCCCAAGCTCATCTTAGAGAGACCAAAAGACTGGGACTGTCTGCTGTGGTCAGATAAGTCCAAAATTTCAGCTTGTTTTTGGAAAAAATAGGCATCAATTCTCGGTGCCAAAGATGAAAATGAACGTCCACATTGTTATCAGCATTGTTATGACTTGGGTGTGCATCAGTACCCATGGCATTGCTGTCACATATATATGAAAATACCACTGACTGTGAAGCATATATTAGGATTTCAGAAGACATACATGCTGCCATCAAGGCAACATCTCTAACCGGAATGCCCATGCTTATTTCAGTAGGACAATGCTAGATCGCATTCTACAGGGATAAAAACAGCGTGGCTT
This sequence comes from Etroplus canarensis, assembly GCA_015106775.1. Classification (NCBI taxonomy): domain Eukaryota; kingdom Metazoa; phylum Chordata; class Actinopteri; order Cichliformes; family Cichlidae; genus Etroplus; species Etroplus canarensis. The sequence continues at coordinate 14,914 of VUQH01056123.1, read as the reverse complement.
CATAGACACAGGATATTGTGCTTGACTGGCCTGCCTCCAGTTCAAATCTGTCTCCTCTTGAAAATTTCTGGCACATCATAAAGAGGAGAATCAGACAATGGATCACAGACTGTTGAGCAGCAGGTGTATTATATCAAGCAGGAATGGACAAGATTTTCAGTTGCAAGACTACAAGAATTAGTATCCCCAGTTCCAAAATGATTAAAGTGTTATTAAAAGGAAAAGTGATGGAACACAATAGTAAACATGCCTCTGTTCCAACTTTTGTTGACTGTGTTGCAACAATCAAATTCTAAATTTGTGTATATTTACAAAATGCAGTTAGGTTAGTCAGAAAAACCATTGAACCTCTTTTCATTGTGGTTTTGATAGTTAAATAAAGGTTCACATCAATTAATATATCACAGCGATTTGTTTTTATTGAGCTTGGGAAAATATCCCAACATTTCTGGAAATGGAGTTTGTATACAATGTGTTGGTTATGGTGTATCTGACATCCCCATGTTAGTTTTGTTCCTACATTATACAAAACGTTCCAAAAACATAATTTGACCTGAACTATTATGTGATGTCACAAAGCAAGAAAGACTGTATAAATGGAACCGTTTGTGGTGGCTGAATGGATCAATTTCATATGGGACACTGAGGTTTGTGTCTTGTCTAAAACAAAAGATTATTGAACCTATAAGATTGAACATTTTGTCCATATTATTTTTAGTTTTCAGCCAGTTTGGTTAGATTAGGGCAACACAATTATTCATTTAGGTTCGCCTGCAAATAAAACAGGGTTTTGACATTATATTTCAACAATTCAAATAGATATTAAGTTCTTTATTGAGCTCTCCACCTTTTTTATTTTGCATTTAACTGAGCTCTTTTTTTGCTGTAATTTTTAACTTTCCTTTGGCTTGTCCTGTCAGTGAATGTACAGCATTATGCAACACATCTACAACATGACATACAAGTTTGCATAAATCATGATATTTGGCACTACCAAAACAGGCAGTAGCAGCTGGATGAAAATAGGAGGCTTGAGGCACAGATGAGGTGCACAGCAACCAGGTGTTTATTCATTGTCATTGAAGAGCATACAAAAGATGACAAACAAAATTAAAAAAACAATGTTGCCCACAGGTGGCATGCAGTTTCAGCATCAGCCTCTTACAGACCGCTCATCATCAACCCACAGCCATACCATTCACATGGGGGACTTAAAATAAGTAAACCAACAATTTTAACACAAAACTTTACCAATATTAAATCAAAATTACTAAAAACCATAACTAAATAAGTATTTCACCATCTGGGCCTACAACTTATAACCTTAATACAAACTTCAATGGTAATCCCATCCCCAGTCAATTATTTGTGGTGTCACCTAGAACCTTTAAAAGAATGTTCAGAACACTGGGGACTCTTTTTGCATGACACCTTTGGGAGGAAAACACACAGGTGAGATTAACAATATAAACCCCTTAAATTTTATTCATTTGATTATCAATTGCTGTGCTATTCAATACGATTAAAACGATTTCATACTGGCCTTACAAACTTGCTAATAATAAGCTATTGTTACCATTTCCAGTGCAGATCTGCCAGTACCAGCTGGCAGGCCACACCAAAAGAAGCATCTAAAGTGAATAAAGCATTACATGAGTCTTTGTGTGACTGTATTCTTTATGTGAATGTCACCCATCGGCAAATATATTTATTTAAGTAATGAAGTGCACCTTCATTACAGGCACTAGTTATACATCTTTACTAAGGTTAGATTTAGGGTATTTTTTTACTTTTTTTTCCCCTCAGCATCACAAGGCTACAACATTACAACATTGTGATTTGTCAGCTACAATGATGGTATTATAGCAATAATAATTATACTGTTGTACATCATGTGTCAGATTGAGCTGCTGGGCAGCTCCAGACAGAAAATGTATCATTGTATCATTTGTCTGGCAGATTAAATTTTACAATAAACCTGAATTGTGTACAGTAAATAAATAATGCAGTATGTAAATGAAGATTAATATTATATTGCCAGATTTCTGTAACTTCCCCAACAGACTCGCAATTAGTTAGCCTGGGGAGCCTCTTGATTAGGGAGATGAGTCTTACATTCCACACTCTCTCCAAACCTGAAACATAAAGAACAGAAGTATATTAAACACTTCTTTATTTTATTAGTGTTTCTGTACTAAAAGGGTTCTTGTGGTAAAATATGATTAATCACCTGTGTCTCGTTTACCTGAGCTGCTGCTCTGTGGACGATGGAGTGTCTGAGAGCCAGTTTACTGATGTCTCTTGAGTATCCTCCGCCAATAACAGCAGCGACAGGGACACCTCTGCTCACTACAGTCTTTAGCACATACAAATCCCTCTGATAGAGCCCTAAGAGATGTTTAAAGTCATTCCAAAAAGTCTGCAAATAATTTGAAGGTAAAGACAACTGTGTGTAAAAAAACGTATGGCTCACCGTGGTCAGTCAAGCGGAGCCTCCCGAGTTCATCTTCCCAGTGAGGATCAACACCTGCATCATAGAGAACAAGGTCTGGACGAAATGTCTCCAGCAGCCAGGGAAGGTGGCCCTCCACTGTTGAGTACATCAGACATATTAGTGAGTTTGTGGAAAAATCTCCACTCAAGTTTTATCTTAATGTGCTGCTAAATACAGGAGTTTTACCATAATCAAAGACAAAACAATGCTGAAAAAATGCTAATTCTCACAAATTGAAGACTTGACTTTCAGCATTAGTTACATCTAAATACTTATATTACATTTATTATTATGGCTTTTATTGACGTGCCTGTTGAGAGGTAATCTTTGTCCTCCAGCCCATCCTCCAAATTGATATCTAGATCACTCTGTTGTTTACGGAAGGGGAAGTTTTTGCCACAGTGCACTGAGAATGTAAACACTAATGGCTCCTCTTTGAAAATGAAAGCAGTGCCATCACCCTATAGGAAGTTTGACATATAACAAACAGTTTAGCCTGTCAACAAAGACACATATAGGTCTTAGACATACTGTGTAAGTCCACATCAGACAAGTGTGCAAGTAAACTCCACCTGATGAACATCTAGATCCACAATGAGAACCTTGCGTTTGGTTGGGGTGTTGTCCATCAGGTATTTGGCTGCGACTGCTAAATCATTGAGGAGACAAAACCCCGAACCATAGCTGGGAAAAGCATGATGGGTTCCTCCTGCTGTACTGCAAGCCAGACCCCTCTGCAGAGCTACTTCGGCAGCAAGAACAGTCCCCCCTATCAACAAGAGAGAAGGATAAGACCAGTGTAGTGTGATCTTTCCAGGTGACATGAACAGCGTAGATTCTTCTTACCTGTTTCATACCGACAGCGTCTCACTATGCCATCACTCCAGGGGAACCCTGTCCTTCTCTGCGCCTGCTCACTTATTTTCCCACTTATGAATTTGTTCAGGTAGTCCTCAGTGTGCACACGGCTCAGCAACTCTTTAGAGGCAATTTCAGGGACCCACACCTACTGTAAGAAGGGAACTTCACATCACCAGGAAAACGTGCTTTCCAATAGCAGCATTATCATCAGCAGTGATATTCACCATCAATTGATCTACCAGTATATTTTGTAAATTACTTTCTGTGAAACACATAAAAAAAGAACCCAAGTGTTGTGTCCAGTTATAAACAGTCTAAAACCATTGCGCTGATCACATGGCAGCCCTAACTAACGGGTAGTTATTAAAACAACTGTATTTTCATTTGACAAAACCAAGGACTCACTCACCTGTTCCTCTGTAATGACCTGATCTTTGAGCAAACAGTGTAAAACCCGCGGAAACTTGCCCATTGGAAACGTGTGATTGGGTGGGAGGTCACACACGTACTTGCTGTGATGAACTACCGGCAGTCCGCTGGATTTGTGTTTCACCTGTGAAGGTGGACAGGTGAGTTTTAATGCACGCATTCTGGTCGTCACGTTCATTTCATTTGCATAAACATGGAGACTTACTAATTCAGCATGGAAATAGCGGCAGGAGAGGCAAGCTTCACTTGTGAACCATGCGGCTTTTGTGCGAAGTCTTTTAGAAAGCAGTCGCTTTATGCAGGTCATTTCTATGACGTGACGCGCCGGGTCACAGTTGCTTGGATAAAATAGGAGGAGAATGATTTATAAGCGGGTTCATATTATGAAACGAGACAGGAAGCTCTTAACACTGTCCTGCCAATGCTTCTGTAACAGGGACGTTCGGCTGTGGCAGCCCCTAAACTACTGCTGCCATCTTCTGTCATGGAGTGCTAACAGCACAGTGCTAATAACAGGGTTTCTGAACGCTTTTAACTGAATCCTCCTATCATACAACTTCATATCTTATCAGTCATATTCATAGATTTACACACACACACACACACACACACACACACACACACACACACACACACTTATACAGTATATTCACTCCTAGTAAAAAAAAAAATCTGCATTATCAGTTCCTCCTGCTCCACCTCCTATTTGTCAGTGCCACCATCTCCAAACCTAGCAGGCCTCAGTACAGTCTTGTAAACCTTCCCTTTCACTCTTGCTGCTATCCTTCTGTCCCAAAGCACCCACAACACTCTATGTTTTCACTCTCCTTTTCTCTTGTCATTGCTTTAGATGGTTGACCCCAGGCATTTAAACTTTTCATCTTCACCGCTGCCTCTCTCTCATTCACACTCATGTAATGTGTCTGGCTTCTACTGAATTTCAATCCTCTTCTCTCACTGCATACCTCCACCTCTCCAGGCTCTCCTCCACCTGCTCCCTCCTCTCATTAGAGATCACAATGTCATCTGCAAACATCATAGTCCATGGAGACTCCTGCCTGGCCTCATCTGTCAACCTGTTCATCACCACTGCAAACAAGAAGGGGCTCAGAGCTGATCCCTGATGTAATTCCACCCCCACCTTGAACCCATCTGTCACTCCTACTGCACACCTCACCACTGTCTCACGGTCCTGCACCAAATTCGCATACTTCTCTGCCACTCCTGACTTCCTCATTCAGCATTACAGTTCCCCTCTTGGCACCCTATCTTATACTTTTTCTAGCTCCACAAAGACACAGTGCAACTCCTTCTAACCTTCTCTATACTTCTCCATCAACACTCTCAAAGCAAACATTGCATCTGCAGTACTGTTTCTTGGCACGAAGCCATACTGCTGCTCACTGATCATCACCTCTCTTCTTAGCCTAGCTTTTACATATCTTTCCCATATCTTTAGTGCATGGCTCATCAGCTTGATCCATCTACAGTTATTACAAGTCTGCACATCATCCTTATTCTTGAAGATCGGAAACTGTGCACTTCTTCACCATTCCTCTTGCTTTCCAATATCATGTTAACCCTAGTACTGCAGGACCTCAATATATTGATGTCCCAGACAAGTTTTGTGTACTGCTGGTCATCTATATATTGACCACTTTTGGTGTTTTCATTCACTGCCAGTTGTCTAGCTGGTCATATAGCTGGCAGTACTAGGGTTAAAATCCACTGCCCTCTCCAAATAGACATCAGAGTTGTCTAGGTTGTTTCATTGTTTTGGCCGCTGTGCCACAATAAATGATCAAACTTTGCGATAAATAAAGTATATCGTATTTTATGTTATAATTTAGAAACAAACAACAGTATGCTCAACTAAAAAGGATTCACACAGTCTAATGGATGCTAATCCACTGAAAACTGATTACACACTGAAAACCACTGAGTATACATAATGAAACATTAATATATTAAAAAAACACTTGCAGACCATAATACACACAGCTATATATCATAAAAATACAACAGTATCAATATTACAGATAGTACCAACTGGCAAGTATGTATTTTCAAAACGGCTAAAAAATTTTGTTAGTTCCAAATCTCACGAAGGTCTATCACTGTACCAAAATTCAAGATCCTGAGTATTGTTGGTAACTCTGCCCATCCCTTTATGACCACAGTGTACCCATCTTGTGATGGCTGCTTTCAGCAGGATAATGCACCATGTTACAAAGCTCAGATAATGTCAAAACGGTTTCTTGAACACGACAAAGAGTTCATTCTACTCAAATGACCTCCACAGTCACCAGATCTTAGTTTACCTCTGGAATATGGTGAAATGGGAGATTTACATCATGGATGTTTAGCTCACAAATCTGCAGCAACTGCGTGAGAGTCGTCTGATGGTTGGGGTTTTCTTTCTAATATTGCAGGGTCTTTACCTTACAGTATAAAGTATCTTGAGGCAACTTTTGTTGTGAATTGACAATGCATGAATAAAATTTGAATTGAACTAGTATCATGTCAACATGCAACAAAATCTGTGAGGAAGGTTTCTAGTACCTTGTTGAATCATAAACAATTAAGGCACAGCTGAAGGCAAAAGGGGATCCAACGCAGTAATAGCAAGGTGTTGTACCTACTCAGGTGGCCAGTAAATATACTTAAGTACTTCTAATTGGGCAAACCATATGGGTTAAGGCCAACTTTGCAGGACAGTCAAAGCCCTGTGATGATAAATGTGTTGTTTGTGGAAAAGGCTATGATCTTGTTCTTTGTCATCCAGTGAGCTGCAAATGTTGAAGCAAGCAGCTCCGCTCTGAGGTACGTCAGAAAGCAGAGACTGGTTTAGATAAAGCTAAAAACACATTCTTTATGTAACTGATTGAATGCAGGCTTCTGTTGAAAGAACCGTTGGTCTAATATATCTTATTTTTCCCCATCCTAGCTTTTACTCTGTTTAAATGGCTTATTTTCATTTTACATTTTTAATTTTTTTCCCTTTCAATTCTTCAAATGGTGAATGCTCCTTTTACATGTAGAGTTTTCAGCTTTCAGCCCACGCATTGCTCCTCTTTCTTGTGTATTTACAGATAACAACGGGGGTAGATGTTTTTGTTTGCATTCACTAGACTCCCTTTGATGTTTATCTGTACAGTACCCTGACCATCTTTATCCAGTCCTCCTCTGTCCTCCTTTTTGGCCATCACTATCAGCTCCCCCTAGTTCAAAGCATGCTGTGGCCCAAGGTGGTTAATCACAGTGGCAGAGGATCATTTATGGTGTCACACCGAAACATGTCAGAGCTTGAGAGATTTACTGTTTTCACTCCCACATGTTCCAGTTAAAATGACAGAGAACTGTGTAAGAAGTGATGTAATGCAAATACTAAACTTGTATTTTACAATTTCTGGATACTGGCATTTTGACAGCTTACTTTTTAACAGTTGTAAAACATGGTAATTTAGCTTAGAAATGATATATTGTTCTTCTCACTGTACTGCAGGGGGAGTTTAGCTGCTTTTGTGTCTGGTTTTACCTCTCCAGCTGTCTGTTTTACATTGCTGGCAGGCAGCTCACAGCACTGTCTGGTATACTGCTGGCTCTCCACGAATGTGTGTGTGAAAGGTCTGGTGGATTGGGGTTAGTGCAGCCCCCTGAGAGCAGCTAGTGTAGTCACTGGTAGATAAGGAAAAAAAGATGAGCATGTTGGCCCCAGGTGCAGAGGAGAAATCTTTTCATAATAGAGAAAGGAGATTAGTGAGGTAAAATCAATTACTGACTTCAGTCCTGTTAACAGGCATTTCAAATAGAAAGACCTGAAGGTGGCTATTCCTAATTGAAAGATCCACTTAGCAAAAAGATTGTGCAGGACATAAAGGTTTTATGAATTTATTAACATGTAAATTTTCTCTTTTGCTTCTGCTGTGATGGTTTACCAAATGTCATCTCTCTCCGTAGATTTCCTTTCTCCTCTTTCATTATCCAGTGAGGCCAAAAATAGAAATCCTGTAGTGTTACAGGCATCCGCTGGTTTCTGTTCATTTCCATACAGTATAAAAGTCTTCCAGCAGATTCTGATTTTCTTTTTTATGAAGTGCAAAATTGATGGTATAGGTGGAGTTTCAAATTTTCAAGATTTTGTCCATTTTGTTCCTAAGTCCTTATTGTTTTCTTTAATTGCTTTTCATGTCTTGTCCTGGAATACTGGGGAAACCAAGTCAGAAGCGCCCAATTCCACTTATGAAGTTTTAATGAGTTCATTTGTCCTCAGGTCGTAATTTAAGTACCACTCACTCTCAGGGGGCTGAGGCACTCTGTCAGCCATTTGGAAGGAATAAAATGTTCAATAATTAATGTGGATTGTATTGGGATGAAAGTATACAGAGATGGGGTTAATAGCTCAGTCATTAGAGAGGGACTCAGAGTAGAGCTGCTACTCCAGTTGAGGTGGTTTGGGTTAACTAGGATGTCTCCTGGATGCCTCATAGGTGAGGTGTTTTTTTTTTAGGAATGTCCAACTAGGAGGTGGCCCTGGGGCAGACCCAGGAAACACTGGAGAGATTATGTGTCTCGGCTGACTTGGGAACGCCTTAGTGTCCCCCAGAAGAGCTTAACCCTAGTACTGCCAGCTATATGACCAGCTAGATGACCGGCAGTGAATGAAAACACCGGAAATGATCAATATATAGATGACCGGCAGTACATGAAACTTATCTGGGACATCAATATATTGAGGTCTTGCAGTATTAGGGTTAAGGAGGTGGCCAGGGAGAGTGAGGTTTGTGTGTCTCTGCTTAGACTGCTGCCCCTTAACATGGACCTGGATAAGCATCTGAAGATGGATGGATGCTTACATCTTGTTGGTATTCCTTGTGTGTTAAGTACATTGGTAGAACGAGGGTTTACAGTCTAAAGATATTCAGTTTACTATAATGGAGGACTAAGAAAAAAATAAAAAATCAAGCTTGAGCAACTGGAACCAGAGATGATAAATTAAAGTTGCCAAGTATTATTTTGAAATTTTAAAGTATATAAGCTGTTTGTTTCAACACATGTGTACTGTATTCATGCACAGTCCATCAGCATGCAGTAATACAATAACACACAATGAAATACTGCAGATTTAATGTTTACTGTGATTCCTTACTAGCCCAAAGAAAGATTCAGAAGTCTGCAACAGCACTAACAATACAAATATCAAAAGAATTTGAAGATCCATCCATCCATCCATCCATCCATCCATCCATCCATCCATCCATCCATCATATCATATTTAATATTGTGGGAGCGGAGGTTTGGGTTGCTGGAGCCTATCCCAGCTCTCATAGGGTTAGAGAATTAGAAAATGGTCACCACAATGTGGAGAGTGATATCCATGATTTATAGCAAGCTTTAAAGTGTGCAAACACACTTGCTTAGTCCTGTAGTATTTTTTTCAAAAGTGAAGCAAAAACTAGAGCTGACAGGCAGCTGTGAGCTGCAGTCTGCTTCAGGGCAGTTGTTTTCAAGGCTTGCAGCCCTGCATCTTATTCCCAGCAGCAACAAAAAAGAAGCTGACAACTGCTTGGCTTTGATCTGGGTTTTTTCTCTTTCTCTCATTAGGCAAAGTAAAAGCTGGCTGGTTTAAGTCAGCCCTGTGAAGATAGCTTTTCTTCAGCTCAAGATTGTGGCATAAATTACAGTTAAATTCTTCTGGGGTCTCCAAGTTGTTTCCTGGCTTTGAAAACAACCTTTAATATTTTTCCTCCAAGAAAAAGACTCCCCGTGTATATTGTACATAAAGATATGATCAATTTTATTTGGCACGCAATGCGTTTTTAACCAAATGAATAACCCCGTATTCTTTGGATAGCCATGTCATCTTGGCATGTATTTTCATGCTCCTAGAAGCAGCAAACATGTTTGTTGTCCGACCCTGGTTGGGAAGTGCATTGTGTAATGTTTGCAGTGGATTTGAACATACCTGTCAATTACACAATAATCACAACATCAAGCCCACGAACTCCTCTGTCCTCACCCTCCACCCCCAACTCAGAGCGGAAAGAATTCATTGGTAGATTGCGAGTGGTTGTGGAGCATGTTGCAGCAGGAGAGAACAGGGGTTGTTATTGGAGTGAATTAATTTGTAGCTGCTGTCTCTGTATAATGGTGACGGTCTGATGCTTCGTCCCTCTGAGGCAATTCCCAGGTCACACGAAAAGCAGAATGGACTGACGCCTCATCCATTCCTATTATCCTATAATCACATACACTGAGGCAAGACAGGCTGTGTTTGTGCTGTGGTATAATTTACCATCATTTTACTCAGTGTTTACATTTTTCCATTCATGAACTCAGGAAATAACATCTTCTCATTATTTTTTTAGAATCACTCTTTTTTTTGGGGGGATGTCCTTACAGCTGTTACTGCAACTAATTCTTAAGTGGTGCATGCTGCCCACATGTG
>VUQH01056121.1:0-23074 GCA_015106775.1 Etroplus canarensis | reverse complement strand
AACAGGCTCACACTCGCATGGGCATGCGCACACGCACGCGTTTGCGCTCACACAGTATTGAGGCAGAGGATGCTCCTGTCATCCTGAGCGTGCTGGTTGACGTGAGTTTGACAAGTGCTGCATTTAGCCTTACAGGATGGGCTACAGCTGATTTTGACTCTCTAAAAGAGGGTTTTAAACCAGTGACGTTCGATGAACTGTAGGCTGCACTGTGCGTGTCATCACGAGATTATATAACACGCACACTGAGTGTACAGTGTGTGCTCAAAGGTGCATGTGAATTCCTTTCATATTTATTATATGAACTGACTGGAAATGTGACAGAGATCCGAAATCTATGCAGCTGAGCTTTAACCCAGTCAAATCTGCAGCTGACACACTGATTTGCATATCTTCTAAATTAGAATAAAACAGCTTAGATTCACATGAAGTCAGCCCTGATTAGAAATAAGAGTCTCGTCGTCGGCTATCTGCCCAGGCGTGTGCGCTTGACGGATCTCCTGATCCCCACCAAAACCGGGGTCCGGTTCTACATTTCACGGCCCATATGCATATATATATATATATGTATATATATATATATATATATATATAGTTAAACAGCAAAAAAAAATGCACTGCGTGAAAAACGGTGAGGTGCAAGGAGGCGCAGGCTCGTAGATTGCAGTCTAATTGCAGTGCATCACCCACTCGCTGGAAACGAGAGGAGAGGGATACAGAAACAAAGGGAATCGCCATTTTAGACGGAAACGTCCCCATGACCTGAAAACCGGGCGACTCTCGCATCGGCCATGGTTTGGAGCTTCATCGCGGCTCGTCAGCAAATCACCGCATTTCCAGTTTCTCTCTCCTCCCCTCCGAGAAGAAAATGACCCCTATTGTCCTTAAGCGACGTACAACGAACAAACGATGAAGCTCGGAAATGCACCTTCCTCTCAACCCTTCTTATTTATCATGAAAACCTCGACATAGGAAGGATCCGTGCACCCTGCACGGCGTTTCCTGATGTTTTTACGCGTCTCTTTTGTTTGTATTTTCCCGTAGCACTTTATTCCCCAAAGCCCGCAATAACAATGGCAAGTGCGGCGTGCATGGGAAAGAGCACAGGACCGTTATCTGCGGGAAGAACCGTCACAATTTCCCATTAAAACGTACACGTTACCAGCGGCGGTGGCAGAAAGACACAATCAACTTATCAATAATTAATCGAAGGGGTCGATCATGAAGCAAACGCCAGCGTAAAATACTCACCGTGGAACGGTCCACGCCATAAGGTGGATCCCCAGTGCGCGGTGCTCTGCTTATATTTATCCGTCCTTTCACTTCATGTAAGCATCGTTACTTCACTGCAGCTCTTCGCATCATGGAGGCAGTCGCTTGTATTCCCGGTTTCTTTCCGTGAACGAGCAAAGACTCCGTTTGGCGAGAGGCTGATACTACCAATGAGAGCGATGCTGTAGCCTCTGCAAAGCATGGCTGCGCTTTCTCGCCTTTTTTTTTCAAAAGAGGGCAGGTCGCTCTGTGCATTACAATGAGTAAAATCTCTCTCTCTCTCTCTCTCTCTCGCTCTCTTCTCACATGCTCGCGCGCACACACATACACGCGTGCACCCTTACAAATTCGCGCGCGACACACTCAGATATGCGCGTTCTGGAAGTTCTACATGCCCAATGATTTAAAATGTTAATTTTCCCGATTTGCTTAATTTGCGCACATGTTGGACTGCCCTTCAGTTTGCGTTTTTATCTCACTCGGGCCTGCTGTAGTTTATGCGCTCTATATGTAGGAATAACTACTCTATAATCTAGTGAAGCCCCACATTAGGACTATGCAGTCTGATCGCCGCCTTTCCGGCCCCAATTAATCATGTTTAATGCCGTTTGTCTTGAGAGGTTCATTGCAGCTTTACGCATCAGGCCACTGGTTTGCAACTCAATTTCTATAGGCTGTTAGTTCAGTTGTATGTTGTCTCTGCATGGATTAACTTAGGGGTGTTTTACAGCGAGAATTGTGGGGAAAAGTGTGTTTCTGTTCTCTCTGCAAACAGGCCTATAAAACTTGTTTTGCTTTTAAAGGTCACTAAATAAGTTTAAGCATTTTCTTTACGGGCATTTTTTTGCACACTTTTCTTCCCTTGCCATAAATTTTGACAGGCAAAGGCACAGCCTCTGTTTAGGGAGACTTGCTTGTGCATTCAAAATTGAGGCAGTAATTGATTGAAGCAAGTGGCAGTCCCGCACTGCTCGTTTGTATCTCCTTCACTTCCTGTCGTGATTGACTCCCAGGCAAAGATCCAATCGAAACCTCGGCCCCATGGATGATGTCATTTGAGTAACCTCACTAACCCTTTAGCCAAGGCGTAATAAAGCCTGCTTGCCACCAGCCTATTACTATAGCATTAGAAATACCCCGCAGGTGTTATTCACGGTCTGTTTCTTCGAGATCTCTCCTTCTGTCATCTCATCCTCTGTGCATCCATTCTCTTTCTCACAGTTTCACTCTGTTACCGTTTCATTGTTTCACTCTGTTACAGTGTTGGCCTTTGACGGCTGCAAGGATCCAGTCGGTGCAATGATGCAACGTTCACCCAAGTTGTGATGCAACTTGGTTGAACACACCACTAAGAGCGTTAACGTTTTGTCAACATTTTTCCTCTTTATTTAAAGTGTTAGGGGAGAAATCCAGTTCAGGCTTGCATCAGGCGACATATAGGCAAGTTCTGAAAGCTGCTTTTTCGCTGGTAGAGAGAGAGAGGGGGGTGACGCTATTGTTCCCTCTGAAACAATGGAAGCTGCGGGGCGACATGCAGCGGTGCGTACATGAATGGCAGGGCTCTGGGATGTGTGTGGGTCAGTGGCCCGGGGTCTCCGTCCTAAAGCCCCTTTCCCAGCGCCTCACAATGAACCCGCGCAAGGTCGGTGCTCCTAGGGGTCACAGGCCACCCCTTTTTGTCCCGCACTTCAAAACACATAGCCTAAACATTTATTAATCAAGAGGCGGACACTGGGCCTCTCTATTGAGAAAAGGGGTGAGAGGAGGAGAGGGGAGGGGGGCGTCAAGGGGAGAAAGAAGTGGGGACAACAGAAAGAAATATCTTGCGGCTGCAGTTCCAAATTCCATCATTTGGACAGAGGTGGAAGTTTGCAAAAGTTGCAGCCTGATCATTGAAGTTGGGACTCTGCGCAGTAGGCGGATAGGAACTCACGGCCAGCAGGATTTGGACTTATTATTAAACCGTGCCTCCTCCATCTGTTTTGCACTCCTGTTGGATATGCGCGCAACATCTCTGGAATGGGATTTCTGTCGCACATTAGCTCGTTGTTCTCCACACCTGAGGACTCAGAGGACAAACGAGACTTTAACCGCCTGAACAGAAATAAACCGTTTTTGACGAAATTGCGTGAAATAACGGAGTCGCATAATCGCAGTGAACGCCATTCGTTAACCTCAAAACACACACAGAGAGAGAGAGAGAGAGAGAGAGAGAGAGAGAAGCGCCCTTTACTTCCGCAGCATTCTGCACACGGAATCCATGTGAACAAGTGCAAAACTAGAATTAAGGCAACATCGAAATGTGGCTCTGTTGTGCATCTTCGATCGAAGTTGCTCTATTTGCTGACAAAAAAAAAAATCTGAAGCAGGCCTTCCTCTGCAGCATGGCCATATGAGCTGTATTTGTTTGGCAATGTACTAACAACCACATTAATTTTACTCTAGTTCAAATAACACGCAGCCCTGTGGAAAAAAATAACACATTAATTCAATATGAAACGTAGGTATGTGTGGACGTTAAAGCTCTCAAACAAGCACCGGTGTTGCTGGTCTTTTGGCAGTCAGTGTAAGGAACTGGAAGTCAAGTCGAAACAAAAATGTGCTGTCTGTAGGAAAATGTGTCCAGGGTTGCTGCAGGCTGTATGCTCTGCAGCAGTCAACGTTGTAGTTGCGTCAGTTTTAACGCTCAGGCGCCTTAGTAACCGTTCCCTTTCTATCAGTCCCCCTTTATTTTTTGCATCATGCACCAGGCCTTCACCCAGTATCACAGAGCCTACAGGATAGGACTCATTTTGTGCTACAATTTTCTCTATTAAAAAGTAGACCAGAGCTGGTTGAATATGTTAATCAATTTTTTTTTATTTATTGCCATATCAGTGATTACTAAAAATGTAATAACACAGTCTGTAATTAATGTTTTAGCTTTTTTGGGGGTGGGAAAGGATGGGATGTGCATTTTTTTTTTAAATTTCCCATACTTTGATTTTACTGAAGAATGGCAAGCTTTTTTTTAAACCAGAGGTTAAATTTGTTGAGTATTTTTATGTGTTAAAATCTTTTGCTCATAAATGTGAAGCAGCACCTTAAAATAGTGCTACAAATGTCTTAACAAATTCTAATGAGTTTTTAAATTGTTTTTTTATTATTTTTCTTAATTGAAAGGAAATTAGGCTAAGAGCTATCCCCGCTATCCTGAATATTCTTGTGAAAAAGCCAGAAAAATCCATTTGTTTTGGCTTTCTGACTTGACCTGTCTGTAATAGTACATCAGCAACACAGGCAGGTAAACATACCTGCAGTACCACATAAGAAAGAAGGGGCATACTGTGCATTTCCACAGTGTCAGTGGAAATATTTAGAATATTAAGTAGCGGAATATTCAGGCAGTGTATGCTTTGAAAATTGACAATTTCCTGCTGTTATTCCATGTCCAAAACCATCCACATGATGACTATAAAAATACGAACCCCTTTATGGATTTATGATTGTCATTTTAACATTTTTATTCTTAAAATTATTTATTCAAAAATACATTGTATTCAGATTATTCACACTGTTCGTTTGTAAGTGGATTATAATAGCACACAAGCAAAAACTAATTTCAAGCATATATCAATTTATAAAATCAATATAAAAACATTGCTTATATAACAAAGTATGTGTGTGGCTGATCTGGAATCCTTACAGATACTGAACTGTCAACACTTCCGTCGTTAAGAGGTTATTAATAAAGTATATATATGCACTTTGTTTTTTCATGACAAGTACATATTTTCTGACATCTCTGCATATTCAGTCATCAGAAATTGTGAAAGCTGGTAGGAATTAAGTGTGAAAAAAATCACTATATGGGTCACAATGTTATATGTGCCACCAGTCCTGACCTGCAATGAACAGACTCCAGATTTAGAGAATAACCCAGTGGATGTAGCGCCTGCTTTGTTTCAGGACATGACCTGATTGCCTTTTTTTTCCAAGCAAATCCTGACGGTAAGGTTTGCCTGCTTAGCCCGAGCAGGGACAGTACGCTCCCCAAGCTAACATCAAACACTAAACAGCAGTTGTTATTTCATGGTTGCGTGCAAGCAGAACCAGGTCATCTGCACTGGGTTACAGGCCTGTTGGCTATGTTTGTTGTGCCCTCCAAAGTGTACATCCTTCCTCATGCTACAGAGAATTTTGCTATTACCTTTGTACAAAAATG
Source organism: Etroplus canarensis (assembly GCA_015106775.1). NCBI lineage: Eukaryota > Metazoa > Chordata > Actinopteri > Cichliformes > Cichlidae > Etroplus > Etroplus canarensis. The sequence continues at coordinate 17,598 of VUQH01056121.1, read as the reverse complement.
GTTCATTTCCAGCATTGTCAATTGCTGTTATATTTATACGTTTACCACTATCAACTGAAGAGGTGTTGCATTTTTCAGTAGTGGAGATTTAAATAAGAATCTGGACTCTTGAGATGGTATTTTCCTTATGGCACTTCTGTTAAGCTAAAATATTGCAGTAGACACTTGAAATTGTAGGATTAAGTTCTATAACTATTAAAAGGAAACTAAAGTCTGTCTGTAATTACTGAGATAGTACTCTGTAGCCTAGTAGTGTTTTGTATGAGCATAGCAAGGATGAATGTGTGGGACCTTCCCCCTATGACATTAGCAGGGGGTCAAATGTGCATGTAGGGCACCTGGCTCTGCACCTCCCCTCTCTCTGTGATGTTAAATGTCAACCAGCAGCATCCAGAGAAAGCAAGGTGAGCCTCTAGTCTAATGCTTATGCCAGGAGATCATCGCGTCTGACTCCCAAAGCCATGTTTCTCTTGTGTAGTGCAATTAAAGCTGTTAGAGAGGGGAAATTTATAGAACCATTAACCTAAGTTTTTCTTTTTAGTGAAGTCGATAGTTTAAGGGTTGCTCTGTTGAGAGGAAAACCCTAGGCTTTTTTTAAAAAATAAATAAATTTAAAATGAGCGGCTTAATCGTGATTTGTTGTGGAAACATTTGTGTCATCAGCCTTAAATGTAGTGAATTCTCTCATCTGGCTTCTGTGAACATAAAACAGTAATTGAATTAAACAAATGAATTCATTTATTTTGGACACAGGTGCTCATCCTTCTGGAAATCATTTTGCTCTAATAACTTGTATTCCAGTGCTGCTGCTGCTGCTGCTGCTTCACTTTGCTCGGTCACAGTTATTTTTAAAACAGATGCAGCAGGACTGATATGATCAGACCGTGGATTTTACAAAGCACCGTGTGGAATAATGTATAGTTCAATAACTGCGTTACACGCTTATCCAATTGTCTGTCTGATTCAAAATACAGTTCAGAGTCTGCTTCTCACCCGAGGTATACAAGAGGTTAGATGTAAATCTGCACCATCACAGAAGCATCCCCACTCAGAAATGGCAGCAGTCAGGACCTTCTGATGCACTTCCACTGCTCTCTAATAGAAAGCCTATTGAGGCCCAATCAGCAGGTCTGTTCCAGCCTTGTAAGTGGATTTCTCCCATACCCCCAAGGTTTGTGAAATAGGGGTCAATGGGTCTGTTATTGTTTTCCTCTGCCTCTTTATCCCTACATAACTCTGTGATGTCAACAGCAAAGTGACAGAGTGAGCTGGGCGCTTGAAAAAAAAGAGAGAGAGAGAGGAAATAACTACCATTATGATCTCTGTGCATTTTTACTCGCAACAGGGCTACAATTGTTCCAGCGGGCATGGATGTGTACCCATATGAAGAATGGAAAGAGGTAAATATCACTTATCCCCCAACAGGTCAAAATGAAACAGCAGCAGCTGGCAGAGAGCTGCTGAAAATATTGAGTTTAGTCTGAAATTTATCACTAAGCATAAGCCTTGCCGTCTCTCAAATAGTATACACTTTACTGTGCAATAAGGTTCTTCATGAAATTATTTAATGTGTGAACAGTATCATCAAATGTGCCATTTGTGGGTGCTGTTTTTACATTTCTCACCAGGGATGTCAATGTCTTGTTTAATAAGGTTAGACTGTCTACAGATTTTCACATACATTTTTTCTACCTTGCTGCTCTGAAAGACAAATGGAAACAAATGTGACTCCAAGTAGAGACATTTTGAACAGATTTGTTTCTCATGTCAGAGGCGAAACGGCATTGTTTTCCATTGTGTTACAGCCTGGTGCCATTTATTAAATGAAAGTGGGGATCCGTTATGAGGTGGAATTTTATGCCTCTGTCTGAAATGTGATCATTGCACCAAAGCACAGCCATAAATTTATTTTTGATATAATTGTATTAATGCAGCGAGTAATGGATGAGCATATGTTTCACAGTGATTACTATCCCTCTCTGACTGTGTGTCCTAGTTGCCTTCCCATTGCCTGACTATCGGAATGAGAATATGTGCCTTGAGTTAATGCTGATTGCAGCAGCTGCCAACACATGAATCTCCATGGCAACAATAATGGTTGCCAGGCAACCATGCTCTTTTAGGGACACTGAAAGAAGCCCAAAGGCGTACTAAAAATATATATATGGGTATAGCACTTCTTGAACAACTCAGGCATATGCGCGTTATACACAGAACAACAAAGAGTTAAATGCTTAAGATGGTGCGTGTTATTCTCTCTTCAGCTGCAGTCTCTGCTTACCCTGATGTTACCCTACTTTGGCATGAGCTCTGAACAGCAGCCACAAATACTGATATCTTTTATGACATTAACACAGAGCCATGACAGAGGAATGAATGCTTTTATATAAGGTTATATTTAGGGTTGTGGACAGTCTGGGTTAGGGAGATAGTGACATTTTTTACACTTAAAAAATGGGGCAGTTGTCAGCCATCTTGGCTCCTGCATTGAGCTTCCCTTGCAGCTCGCACAGACCCAGGTGGTATGCGCACACGCTGTGGAACAAAGCATTCCATCAGCGCAAGTGACATCACTGCAGTCAGCTCAGCTGTTTCTGCCTGCGCTATAAATAGTATGTTGGAAAGAGTGGATTGCCTATGCAGAAAATATTTAACTCCTGACCCCAAGCCTTAAGAGATTTTTTTTTCTTTTTTGTGCTGAAATGGAGAACTGGATCTCAGCCAGTGCGTCAGGCATGTAATATGGGTGCTTTGGGTTGCATTAGGGTTGTAAAAAAGTCATATGTATAATCCTGTGTTCACTGTTGAATTTATGACAGAGGAGGAGTAAGGAGGGACACATTAAAAACTGATCATTTGTACTGAAATTTACAAGTGATTTTTTCACCTATGACAACCTTAAATATAAGATTTGAAATATGCATGCTATGTAAGTTGTTAATGTTCTTTGGAGAAGATATTACAGTTTTTGCTATCACAAGCAAAACTTGAGTTTGCCTCTAAAATATACACATTTCTTATAGACTGGGTTTGGTGGGAAGCTTGTTTTCAGGTAGACATTGCAGCCTCTAGTTGTGAAGCATGAAATTACACAAAGCAGTGACATTTAAATAACTCAGCAAATAGGTCCGATTAGCTCTTAAGCTGATAAAGTAACTTGTATCACACACAGGAATTGAGCTTGCATCACAGCTTCCTGACAGTACTTCATTCATTATCTCATACTAATTAGATACACTGTGATAGCAATTGTGTTTTTTGATGATTTGCAGATGTATTTTAGATGTAAATTTATTAGCTAAAAGTTGTCTGCACAGAAAAGGATGAATGCTGAGGGGATGCCTGGTGCAAATATGAAGATAAAGCAAGGAGGAAAGCGGGGAAAGACTTTAGTTACACGCACAAAACATACAAGAGTCAGGAAATCAATCAAAATCATTGATAAGGCAGCTTATCTCCCAACTCTCTGCAGGAGTAACTTTTACATTACTAACACACCGCACGCTACAGCTGATCTTAGTTCATCCAGACACTTACACATGCCACTGCAGTCTGCAAGTCCAGCCAGCAGACTCAGGGTCGTGGTGTGGCTGGCTAGGCGCCAGGACGTGTGCAGGGGGCTATGCCATGGTGTTGGCTCTCACAGGCTGGCAGCATTGAGGAGCGTAAAGGCATTCAGCAGCGTGAATGTCCCTTTGTCTCAGAGCAGCGTGCCAGGCTAGCTCTAATGAGGCAGCTCTTTGTGGCAGGCCTCTCAACATCAAGTGGGCTGGTGGACTCATTAACCTGACTACTGCAAATAAAGCAGGCAGGCACAAGAGACGCCTATGATAGCACACTTAAGGCCCCACTGAATCCCCACCACCACCACCTCCACCACAGTCATCCTTCCACCTCCTCGCTCTCTTCTTTTCCCTCCAGTCTCTCAGGTTTCCCAGGGCTCCTCTGATAGGAGGATCCCTTATTTGGGACACCTGAAATAGGTGTCCCAAATAAGGGATGGGGGTGATTTCCACTTTCTATATTCTGTCTCCTTCATACCTTGAGCTTTAATCAGATTTCGGCTCTGTGCTGTAACCTGGTTTTCGTTGAAAAATGAATGAACTGCTGTAGTCGATGCAACTTACAAAGCATTGCAGGAAATAATAATGTTTTAAACCACTATGTTTCTTTTTGTAGTTACAGTACTTCTCAGTGAATTGTCCCTCTTTATTGCAGTAGAAAATATATACTTCTAACTGCTTCAAGATATTCTGTATGAGTTTTTTGTTTAGTTTTATTTTGTCATTTTAAGCTGTTATTTGACAGTAGCATTGGAGGAAGACAGAAATGTAGACAGAGACCTGCAAGGATTTAAATGGTCCAAATTCACAACTCAGCCATTGGATCGCTCCTTGTGTGTAAACTTTGAAAAGATTTAATAGACAGGTGCGTAGACCTTTTGAATGTTGAATGTTACATTCAGTAAGACTAAATTTAAAGCATTGTGTATTTAAACAAAGGCCAGTAAGCCTTTTTATTTTATTCCTATTGTCCTCCCCAGTAGAGGTGTGTTTGTTGAACTGGGACAACAATGAATTGTGATTCAGTGTATCATGACCAACAAAGGGAGAGTGAAAAGAAAAAAGAGATGATAAAAAGTGAAAAGGGAAATGTGTAAAGTGTCTTTATTTTAACAATTGGATCTATAGTATTTTAACATTTTCCATTTCTAGCTTTTAATCTTGATCAGTGACAATGTTTTGACTGAAATGTTTTAGATGAAACGTGACTTGCAAATACATTTTGACACTCAAGGTAGTCTCTTGCTGCTATCTCACTTTCTGTATTAGCTGAACTGCTGTCAGTCTGATTTCAGTTTCATGGTTAATGAGTCAAATCCTTTTATGCCATCTTAAATGTTTTAAACTTATCAACTTGAGCTATGCGTTGATCAACTTGACTTATTTAGGTCAGCTTAGCCTTTATGAGTTATTCTCCCAACTACTGAAGCAGTTGTAATGTTGGAACCAGGGATTGTAAGCGAGTCTGCTGAAGTAGATTTGCTAACTTGTTTTGATGAATATTTTTATAGTGGTTAGGAAGTCGTGTGGCTCACAACTGAATTATGTATCTGAATGAAATTGGGTCATGAGCAGCTGTTCTCTACACACTGACAAGGACAGGTCAGATACTCGTCTCTCATTATAATAGTCAGTTGTTTATATTTGTCTTTTTATTTATTGCTCATAACCTTGCTGGTTATTAGTGCTTAGCATTAAGGCTTATGGGTGTGGACCTGCCCGATATTGATTTGATGTTAATGTTATGTACTGTTTGATATATGGTCTTTGAAATTGCTCAAGCATTTGATCAGGTTGCTTGTATGTAGATTAGATTCATTAGATATTCCCCCCACTATTTTTCATGATGTTTCCCCACACTCATTTTACAGCCTCCGATTGTCTCCTCTGCACAGTAAATGATTTTAATCTGGTGATGCTGTGTACTCTTGATAAGCCCTGCACAAATTCAGGCAGCATCGCTGATGATAGAAAGAGTCTAACGCCACAATATGCACTAATCGTGTGAGTGCTTCATTTTCTGAAAAAGAATATTCATACCAACATCAAAGGGGTTAGCACTCCTGACACTGACAAATTGCAGATGAGGTTTCATTAATTAAGTAGGCCACTAATGTTTATTTAAATGAAATTTACGGTTGCATTATTGATTTGCTGCTGCAAAATTATCTGACACGATGCACATGGATTGTGAGCTGTGGCTCTCCGCAGGAGCAGACAGACAGCAGGAGTGTGGATGGGGGGGTGGAGGGAAATTTAGGGGTCTAAAGCCTGGAGTAGAAACACGAAGGAGACGGCTAGGAATTTTTACAGCTGCCAGCATGAAGTTATCTTTTCCTACTATATGTATTATTTCAATAAAGCTACAGCCTGCTAAGAAAAAGATTTTTTTTAACTACAGTGACTTTGGGTTTTAGATTTAAATTAATATTTGTTTCCTCTTGTGTTGCTTTAGTATGACAAATGAAAGTAGCAGTAAATCCGTAAAATACACATCCAGTGCCCTTCTCACAGGGTGGATGATAGCAGCAGCGCTGCAACTGGCAACTAATTTTCTTATCAACACTGGAAAGAATTTTGACTATTTGATTAGTTTATGAATAGGATGTTGATATTAAGCACATTTTAATAGACCGGGTGAAACATTTTCCAAACATATATTGCATATTTCTAGTTTCATTGTGCACTGTAACTTAGCAAAGTTAGCACAAGGAGCATTTTTGTCCTTCAAGTTTAATATTGAAATGCCTCTGCTCAATGTGCTTACACATCACTCCATCTGAGTTATATTCTAAGTAAGTCTAAATACAACTGTTCATTTTCTAGATTAAAATGCTGCCAAACCAGAAAACTGTCATCTGTCCCATTTTCTAACATGCTGGTGTATAGCCTCCAGGCACTGAAAGAGAAGGTCGCTGTTTGCCAGGGCTGCAACCCTTGCTAGTGGCAGACAGCTGTGTTTCTTCTTAGACCCATCAGTAAACCACTGTTGTACATAAAATATGAATAATTTGATTTGACTTAACAGTGTATAGGAAAGTATACAAGCAGCCAGTGTTTACAATAAATCTGCATTATTTTACCAAAGTTACCACAGCTTCTCCAAAATGGAAAGAACTACAAGGAATGTATTGCAAATGCTTGTCTTATACATATTGCATGTCATGTAAGACATATATCTCATGCTATCATAGGTGTTATGGACAAACGTATTTGGCCACATAATCCTTGAATTCAGGAATTTCATTCAGTCCAGTTGACACAGCTGTATAAAATCAAGCACTGAGCCATGTAGTATACCTTTACAAACATTTGTAAAAGAATGGGTCATACTAAAGATCTCACTGAATTCAGGTGAAAGGACTGTAATATGATTTAGGGTGGGGACACAAGCCCCTCTCACCATTGAGGGTTGCGTCAGGATGGGCATCTGATGTGAAACCTCTGCCAAATTACCAAAGCAGTTTAATCTGTTGTGGCAACCCCTAGGGGAGAATACAAGGGAGCAGCCAAAGGTACATTTACCGTAATAGGATCCAACCTCTTCAAAAAGTTCATGAAATTTCTTAGCTTCTAGACATTCCACGATCAACTGTATGGTATTATTGCAAGGTAGAAGTGTTTAGAAACCACAGCAACTTATTCATGAAGTGGTAGATCGCATAAAGTTACAGAGCGCACTGTGCATCAAAGTCACCAATACTCTGCTGATTCAGTAATTGCAGAGTTCCAAAACTTCCCTGGCATTAACATCAGTACCAAAAAAGCACAAAATAAAATCTACACCTGGAGCCTCATTGTATGGATTTCCATGGCCAAGCGGCTGCATGCAAGCCTTACATCACCAAGCATAATGCCAAGTGTCGCGTGGAGTGGTTTAAAACACACTGACACTGGACTCTGGAGCAGTGGTAACATGTTTTGTGGAGTGACAAATCAGCTTCTCTCTCTGGCAGTCTAATGGCTGAGTCTGGGTTTGGTAAATGCCAGGAGAATGTTACCTGCCTGACTGCATTGTACCAACTGTAAAGTTTGGTGAAGAAGGGATAATGGTACATGCCTTTTTTTTTCTACGGTTGGTCTTAACCTCTTAGTTTCAGAGAAGGTCAGTCTTAAGATCTGTTTAGCGTCCAAAATTCTTTGTGGGAATAGTTTTTGGAAGACTCTTTTCTGTTCCAGTATGACTGATCCACAGTGCACAAAGCAAGGTCCATGCAGGCATGGTTGGATGAGTTTGGTGTGGAAGAACTTGACTGGCTCACACAGAGCCATGGCTTCAACACCTTTAGGATGAACTAGAACAGAGAATGTGAGCCAAGCATCACAACATCAGTGTCAGACCTCACCTGCTCTTCTGGACGAATGGGCAAAAATTCCCACAAGACACACACCAAAATATTGTAAAAAGCTTCCTCAGGAGAGTGGAAGCTGTTACAGCATCAAAGAGAGGACCAACTCCATATTAATGCCTATGGATTTAGAATGGGATGCTATAAGCTCTGTCCTTACAGTATGTAAGTGACCCCTTTCAATTTTTTTTCAGAATTGTTTCATACTACATAGTGACCAGTTGATTTGTGCGTAATTCTTCAAATCAAAAAAATGCGAAAGCAGCCTTTTTATGAGTAAATCAAGACTTATAAAACTTATAAACATTTTGTTGGAGGGAATGCAAACATTTTTTCTATTCATTTTCCATGTGTGTGGTGACTATCTTGAATTTGGGGTGGGCTTTAAAAATTTGCATTAAATATCAAATTCTCCTCTGAGCATCACTCAGACCATAAACTATTTGATAATTTTTTTTCTCCTGCTGTTAAGGGCAGGGTTAAGGAGACCAATGTGTGTGTGCTCACGCGTTTACTCACATGCACCCTTTTGAGCTGCAGATATACGCTTGGCAGTGTTTGTCAACACATCACATGTAGATGAATTGCTATTGACAAGTATACACAATACACCGAGGGCTACTGAGAAGACTCAATAAAATTGAAGGATAGACTTGTTGAGATCCAAGGCCCTTCTAATTTCCTATAATAGACTCTTCTGTGCTTTGAAATGTGATTTAGGCTGGACAAGTGGGTTTTGGTAGTCTGTTAGCCTTTCCATCCATCGCTCCTCCCTGTAATGGAGAACATCAGAGTCACCCGCAGATATTTGCCATGCAGAGACACACACTGCAGCAACCATGCAATAGCCACAGCCTCCTCTATGTCCCACAGTAAAACATTTGACTGAACAAAAATCAATCTTAATTAGAAGAGATAAAATTAATCCAGGTTTCAGAGTTCAAGCTAATACTATTAAACCAGACTGTGTGTGCCCCAAACATGATTAATCTGTGAAGCTAAATAAAATATTACAGATATTATTTGGTGAATAAAATGCTGCTTGTAATCAAACCTGTGGTTTTCTCATTTTATTATTAATAAATTTTAAATATCATATTCGTCTATTTATTAAATGAGTTAACACAGACAACAGTGCTCAGTGATACTCATGTCAGCATCCATGCAGTGTGCCTTCAACACAGAAATGGATCTGTGTGTGTGTGTGTGTGCGCGTGAGAGAGAGAGAGAGATGAAACAGTTTCTGTTCTGTTCTTCCTCTCGGGCAGCTTGCTGATGGCAGGTGCATCAGGATGACTGCCTGCCATCTGTCCAGGTATGCTGCTCCACATGCCTTCCACACACATCTCTGTCGAAGTGTCTGAATTTGTGCACATGCCCGAGAATGTGTCTGTTTTGGTGCGCGTTTTCTTTCTTTCTTTCTTTCTTTCACATCTATGTCCTTTGCTCTCAAAAATGCAAAACAGTACAATTCTCATGAGATGAATTTAATTTCATCAACTTTTTTGTTGATGATTATTTTGAACCTTCACATATACATGCTAACACTTCTTGAGCACATAATGGACCATCACACAACTGCCTGTAGGAACCCTCTTTACCAAAGGACAGACCCTAACAGTTGTGTGCATTTGTAGAGAGACAAAGATGTGTAGAGGTTGAGCTGAGGCAGTAAAAGTAATTGTGTGTGTGTGTGTGTGTGTGTGTGTGTGTGTGTGTGTGTGTGTGTAGCAGGTGGTAAATGACATTGCAAGCCAACAGTCTGAGGTCAACCTTGCTGGGCATAAGCCCAAGCTATATTATCAACTGGGTAGCTGGCAGCTTGCTCTGCTGTACTGACGTATTGCCCACACCCACTGCTTATCCACACCATAGATATACACACAGAAACATATACAGACAACTTGCTATAATATTGATTTTTAAGCAGTATGCAGTTCTAAAGAAATGTAATTTTTTTTATTGCTGGGAACACAGTTTAACACCAAAATATTACCTGGAAAAAATAGCAGGTCTTGAGAACTAAAGGGACATGTAGGAATAATTTTAATAGTGCAATTTAAGTCATAAATATTCAAAAGAAAAACAACAACAAGAACTTTTCTTTTTGGTTTCCTATATTTTGGAGCTTGAAGTTGAACTAAGTCAAAAACATAGTTTATTTGTATTTTGCAGTGGTGTCTGATCAAAAACACCATGTAAGATTGAACTGAGGATACTTTCAGCATTCAAAATAGATCAAGTGCCTTTGCTTCATAGTGGATGGCGTTGCCCTATCTACATCATCCCCTTAAAGGGAAATAAAAATCTTCTGACATGCTCTCATTTTTTGCAGTAAGTCATGCTTCATCAGAGCTGCATCCTGTTTGACCCACTTTACTTCAACATTTCATCCTCTGTTGTCTCAGAAAAAGCCAAATACCACGGTGCATTTACAGTCGTTGGGGAAATGACAGAGTGCATTTCTCAAGTGCTGGTACAGCAAATACCACAGTTACTTTACATGATATGTCTAAACACACATAGATGCTTATTGAAGAAGATATCTTGGTGATTTGTCTTTTTTGTAAATATGCGATAATTTAAGCTCCTTAGTCAGGTCTTTGCCAGTGTGCGTGACATAGTACACTCACTTGTATGTGATAAAGTATTTCCTTCACTTGTGCATGGCACACAGTCATGATAAAGAAAAATAATTTTTCCCCTATCTGTTGGTTACTACCACTGGCTATCTGTCTTCATATCAGATGTGTGTATGTGGAGGCAGGAAGGTCAGAATATGTGAGAGCAGCATTTTGAGATTTTGCCCCTGCTGGGATCTCCTCTATATACCATCAGCTCATCAGCCATAGGAAAGATCCCGAATTTCCATCTGAGGGTAGGAGGCAGGGATGGAGAGAGATGCTGAGGAGAGGGGGGAAGGGATGGGATGAGAGAGAAAGAGGAGGAGGGGGGCACAGCAGCTGGCTCCTTTTTCCCTGTCATTATCCCTGGTCGCTGTTTCAGTCAGCCCCATTTGATGAAAGTCAAACAGTACACTAGCCCTGATTATGTGACAACTAGAATTCACAGACTTAGTTAATCCTGCATCGCGGTTTAGATTTCAATTAATTTCTCTCTGGTTGCTCCATCCTCCCAAGGGATGGCGAGAGCGGGGTGGGGGAGGGGAGCTTGCTGCGTGGATGAGGATACAGTATGATGGAGACCGTGGGGGGAGGGGAAGCCATACCTACGGAACTGAGATGGCGAAAATGCCTGCACAGCACATTCAGATATTACCACGCAGAGCAGGGAGATAGTACCTGTCGGGTTTTCTTAGTTCAACTGCATAGTCAGGGAGCAATCAGCTGAATTTTTTTTTTATAGATACTGCTTGCCATAAGAGGGATTCATGATGTGTGCATGACTGCAGCGTACGCACGCGTCTTTGTGCCATCCTGCAGCGCGCTCAGCAAGCAGTCTGATATTTTATCTACATGCTTCAAATGTTTTTGTTTATACCGATGCATCAAAATCAGGGCACACGCAACACACATTTCAGCGCATGTCTGTTTCCCGCCAAAAAAGCTGCCTATTAATAAGGTCTCAGAGGCCCTTTAGAGGATCAAACCCCCCCAGGTTGTGATTTTCCACCATTAGTCTTATGAGGCTGAGGGGACGGGGATTGTTTAGGCCAGCTGAACCGACTGCGCTGAGGGAACAATGCTGGTGTAACTCTTTCTCCTTCAGTGTCTTCCTCTTGTCGTCTTCTCCCTTGTCTGTGACATTCCTTGACATTCTGACAGAGGTTTGACTTAGACTCTCCTGTCCGTGTCACCATGGTAAATCTTTCACCATATGGTGTCCAGTCGCGCTGGGTGTCTTTGATGGGGGAGGGAAAGAAATGGCCTATAGTGTGATGCTGCTGCACATCAGTTTAAGAAATAGGCAGGTGTATTTCCAGAAGCAGTATAAGTCAAATCTGATATATGAAATTTCTTTACATATTTTTACATTTACATTTGACATGCTTTTACATTTTTTAAAAAAAATCTGCATGGAAACAGCAATAATAAATTGTAGCTACTTACATAATGCTTAGTGAAAATGCTAAGTGTGAATAATTTAAATCAAACTCAGCTTAAAATACAAGATCTCTTTAATTTTTATGTAATTATTTTTGACAATGACTGCACACAACAAAAGCCATAGTAGAGTTTTATTAGTTAAGACTCCCTCTCCTGCAAACATCAGTTGTGGAAAAGAAAGCCTTTAAATCATCTTCTAATATCTACTGTTAGCGTTTTGATGATGTGCTTTGCAGCTGCTTTTAGCCCTGAATTATAGTCTTTTACTTCAAATGCTACAATCTTCCACATTCTTTTAACATTTGTTTTGTGTCCTGTCGAACACAATGCACATAAAGCATTTTTCCTTTCATACTGCTATTTAATTTTTTCCCTAAAAATGTATGTCATCTTGTGAGGATGAAGCTGGTGATTTCATGTGTGCAGCTTCTTTAATGCTGATATGTACTAAGGAAGGACACCAATAAAGAGAGTAATCTGGATCTGTACTCATATATAATTGATTCTTCCCTCTCTGGTCTTAATATCCGACAAGTTTCATGAAATTCAACATTCTAGAATTTGAGGAAACTTGCTGAAAGACCAAGTGCACTGAAAACCCCCTTGGCTCCCTCCTTGGGAGAAGAAAACTGCCATACAGAGTCTTTCTCTCCGTCAGGTCTCATTAATAATGATGGTTATGTGTTGTAAAATTAGGATGACCCTTAATACACTGCTAACCTGCTGTAGTCTGCTTTCACCAGTACAATCTGACAAGTTGGTGGGATAGTTAACGCAACTGCCTTTCCTTACCATATCTCCAGCCAGGACTGTACCGCCTCATCCATAACCTGTCCAATCCCACTGTGGTTATGCTTTGCTGTCTCCTTCCTGCCGAGGTGAAGCCCTCAGTGCAGAGGATGCTGGGACACTAATGGAGCTTGGCATCCAAGCTCACTAACAGCATCCCAGACCATTCAGGATACCACTGTGAAGAGTGGGGAATTATACTGGCACACTAAGCCCAGGTGGAATGAGGTAGGGAAGATGCATCCTTAAAAATATAATTTTTTAAAACTTCCAGCCATCTATATGGGAACAACTGTGAATTTAAAAAAGAGGATTTCTTGACAAAGAGTTAGAAAAATGAATAACATTTCTCAATTTCTCACTTGTGTGTGCAGTAAATATCAAGCTATAGCCAACAACCCATTAGCTTGGCTTAGCACAAAGGCTAAAAATGAAGGTGGCATGCTGTTCCAACAGTCAGCATGTCAAACAGACTATGAGCAAGATACTGAAACCCAGACTACCCTCAGTGCATCCACTGATGTGTGCGTGTGAGATGCATAAAATGCATAAAATGCATAAAATAAAGTGCTGTATGAAAGTGTGTGTGGTGTGTGAGTGAAATGGATGAATGTGGCACGTGGTGTAAAAAGCACCTTGAGTGCTCGGTAAGAGTGCTATATGAATACCATTAAAAATGATTAGGGAAAGAGACAGCCAGTTCTGTCAAATATATAATCTTCCAAGCGCCTCTAAATTTAATTAACAGCTTGATTTTGAATTTTGAATGATTAATTGGTATAAAAAATGAAAAATAAATATTGCATTTTGTGCTCTTACTTTGGGTTATGTGCTGGACTCCAATTTGTGGACAAAAGTGTTAGGCCACACCACTTAATCATTGAATTCAACTGTTTCATTCAGTCTCATTGCCACAGGTGTGTAAAATCAAACACCTAGCAATGCAGTCTGTCTTTGCAAACATTTGTGAAACAATGGCTTGTTCTAAAGAGCTCACTGAATTCCAGCATGGTACTGTAATAGGATGCCACTCAACTGGTCAAATTTCTTTACTCCTAGAGATTCCAAGGTCAACTTTAAGTGGTATTATTGCAGAGTGGAAGCACTGAGTAAAGATAACAACAGGGGGTTGCCAAGTGTGAGGCACACAGTGTGTGTAAAAGTTGCCAATGCTATGCTGACTCAATAACTGCAGAGTTCCAGATATCTTCTGACATTAACAACAGCACAAAAACTGTGCACCAGGAGGTTCATGGCATGGGTTCCCATGGCCAAGCAGCTGCATGCAAGCCTTACATTACCAAGCACAATGCTAAGCATCGGATGGAGTGGTGTAAAGCACTACACTCTGGAGCTGTGGAAACATGTTTTGTGGAGTGACAAATCTTACTTCTCTATCTGGCAGTCTGATGACTGAGTCTGAGTTTGGCGAATGCCAGGAGAACAATACCTGTCTGACTGCACTGTGCCAACTGTAAAGTCTAGTGGAGTAGAGTTAATGCTATGGGGTTGTTTTTCTGAGTAGGTGGCTCAATATTTTTGTCTATATTGTATATTTCTCCTAGAGGTTTTTGAGTCTAGCACATATATAATCCAGGTGTGGGTGTATAACATAAGCCGGACAATGTCGTTAGTCAGCTATACCACTAATTTTTGCCAGAGGCCTACTGAAGAAAGATTTTTTCCTATAAGCTCTATATAAAAGATGTTCATAGTCACTATGACTTTAATCATGGGTTTGTCCTGTTTCAAAGCATTAGCATTACAGCTGTCACCATCTTGGTTTTTTGGAGCCAGAAGGGACATTTCAGGGTTGGCAAGGCACATATACAAGATATATAAGATGTTTTCACATATGAATCACAGTCAACTTCAGGAGAATCAGATTGGGATTTTTTGTGTAGTTATTTCTCACATGAAGCACACAACATAAAACAGTAGGAGAATTTCCAAAAAGATTCAGGGTTATAGTCTTTGTGTAAAAGAAAAAGCAATAGACTGTATTGGTGGATTCCATAGTCACAAATATTTGCTAAATAGTGCTATCATGAAAATAAAGAGATAAAATAACAATAAATACTAATATCATAAAACTAGCATACTCAACAAAACTGTAACACAGACATCTTAGTCTATTATTACAGTTAACCATACAGCAAGTCAGCATCATATGGCCATTCAAAGAACTTCCAATGTGAAAAACACATATACAAATGTAAGCTATTAATCAATGAAGCATTTGTTTTTCTTAACCTTTTTTAAATTAATAAGAAAAGCATACAGTTAGGGACATTACTATTTGGACAATGACACTTTTTTATGTTGCCTCTATACACGACTATTGTGGACTTTAAATCAGACAAACAAGATTTGATTAAAGTGCAGACTTTCAGCTTTAATTCGAGAGGTTTAACAAAAAATTGCATTGACTGTTTAGGAATTATAGTCATTTTTATACATAACCCTCTATTTTCAGGGGCTCAAAAGTAATTGAAAAAACTAACATAATTTTAGATATGAGGATTGTTTTTAATACTTGGATAAAATCATTTGCACTGCTGAGAGTCTAGAGGCCATGAACATCACCAAATGCTGTGCTTCCTCCCTTGAGGTTCTCTGCCAGGCCTTTACTGCAGCCTCCTTCAGTTGCCCCTTGTTTGTAAGTCTCTTTGACTTCAGTTTTGTCCTCAGTAACTGTAAAGCGTGCTCTATTAGGTTGAGATCAGGTCACTGATGTGGACATTGTCAAATTCCTTTGCCTTGAAAAACCTGGGTTGCTTTTCCAGTATGCTTTGTGTCATCTTCCATTTGCACTGTGAAGTGTCAGCCAATCAGTTTTGCAGCGTTTGGCTGAATCTGAGCAGAGAGCAAGGTCCTGTACACTTCAGACTTAATTCTTCTGCTTCTGTCAGCAGTCACAGTATCAATAAACATGAGTGGCCTGGTTCCATTGGCAGCCATACATGCCTATACCATAACACTGTCTCCAAGATTTTTGGCCAATGATGTAGTATGCTTCAGATTATGAGCTATTCCTTATTTCCTCAAACTTTTCTCTTCCCATCATTATGGTTCAGGTTAATATTGGTTTCATCTGTCCAATATTTTTATACTAGAACGTTTAGGCTCTTTTAGATGTTTTCTGGCAAAATGTAATCTGGCCTTCCAGTCCTTGATTGTAACCAGTGGTTTGCACCTTGTGTAGACCCTCTGTATTTATATTTATGATGGTGTCTCTTGATTGTGGATTTTGACAATGATACACCTACTTCCCCAAGAGTGTTCTTGACTTGGCTAGATGTCACGAAGAGGTCTTCTTAACCAAGTAAAGAATTCTGCGATCATCCACTTAAGGCATCTGCTGTGGTCTTTCAGGCCTTTTGGTATTGCTGATCTGGTCATAGTGTTCCTTCTTTTTAAGAATGTACCAATGTACTGTTTTTTTAATCCCAAAGTTTTTGTTATCTCTCTGGTAGTGTTGCTCTGTTTTTTCAACCTAATGATGGCCTCCTTAACTTGCACTGACATGTCTTTGAACCTCATATCAAGAGCTTTAGTGAAAGGTACCAAATACAAGTTCAACACTTGAAATCAACTCCAGATCTTTCATCTGCTTAGTTTATAATGGCGTAATACAGGAACAGGCCTCACCAGGTCATGAATCCACCTGTCAACTACTCAGTAACTTTTGAGCTGCTGAAAATGGGGACTATGTAACAATGGCTATAATTCCTAAACAGTTTGTGCAATTCTTTTGTTAAAGTATTTGAATTAAAGCTGAAAATTCACATTTTTACTCCCAGAGTTAAAATTCCCAGTGATGGTGTAAAGACGTAAAATTACAAAAAACATTTCATTAGCCAAACTTATGGACCTAACTGTGTCTAAAAGAAAAAAAGAGACTTACTGATACTGTCTTACTGTACTTGTATATTTTGCTCCTCGAACTAATATAACAATAAGGTTTGATTTTCATGAACCTATGCTCTGTCATACTCAAAAGCTGACACATGTACGTCTATAAACTAAGCGGACATGCAAGAGTCCTGCATCTAGTTAAATGAAAATACAAATGATTCAAGGACAAAATTTACTTTGAAACACAATTTTTGGTTCTATACTTGTCATTTTTTGTGCAAATTAAATACTTAAATTAAAGAATAAATAATCTGTATATTTGTGAGCTTTAGAGAGGTATTTCAGAGGTGCTACACAGCCATTTATTGTACCTTTGGACAGAATCAGGCTAGCTGAGTTACGCTAGCTGAGGTAAGCTATAAGATGGCATCAACCTTCTCATTTGACTCTTAGCTAAAGAACAAAACCACCAAAATTACTAAACTATGGTTGTATGTATGATGTTTTCTTACTAATGTCAAAGAAATTAGGAAGCATCAAAAACCTGCCTCAGACTTGCAGAGAAGAAGTGTGTGTGCTAGAGAGAGACATGTGTAGAGAGTTCTCCTTGCGCTGTAATGGCTGCCATCCTCTCTCTCTCCAACCCCTCCTCTTCCTCCTCCTTACGGCTGCGGCTCTGTGGATCCTCTGTGCCCAGGCATGGCGTACTGAACATGCATGGCAGCATGTTTCCTCCTGTAGCAAGCTAACTTCTGCACCATTCCTCTCGCTATTTCAAGGAAAGTGCAACCTTTGCCTTGGGCCTTAATTATGTTCAATTTGCCAAGCTGGGCCTGAAACCATTGGGGGGTGGAAAAGCTCTCTGACCTATTTATCAATGCAGCTTTTTCCTTCCACTGACGGAGACTGAACCAAAAAGACGGGAAGAGAGAGGGAGCGAAAGAGATACACTTCACTTAGTTTTCACATAAG
>VUQH01056119.1:9712-36397 GCA_015106775.1 Etroplus canarensis | reverse complement strand
CAGATGAAGCACCTGCTGATGGCCAAAGAGGTTTGGGGACACACAGATGGCAGTGCAACACGACCTGGAGATGATGCAGCAGCTCAGCATACTTACGAAAAGGCACAGCAGAAAGCAATGGCTACCTTGGTTATGGGAATCCATTCCCATGTTATCTACCTGGTAACTTCCTGTACTACTCCAAAAGAGCTTTGGGACACCTTGACAGCACATTTTGAGAGGAGCACCATGGCAAACAAATTGTTTCTCAAGAGGCAGTTTTTCACCAGCAAGATGAAGGAAGGTGAGTCAGTGGAAATTCATCTACGCTCCATGAAGGAAATTGCAGACAAATTAAAAGCACTAGGAGCGGCAGTAGCTGAGGAGGAGCAATTTGGTGTGGTCCCATGACCACAGAGAGTATCGGAGGTAAGAGCTACTTTGTGACTTTCATCGGTGACTATTCTCGATGTGTTAAGGTCTACTTCATGAAGCACAAATCTGAAGTTCTGGACAAATTCAAAGAGTTTGAGGCTCATGCCACAAATGAATCTGGATGTAAGATAGGCATACTGTGTGGTGACAATGGAGGAGAGTATTTGTCAACAGAGTTTATCAACTTTCTGAAAAACAAAGGCAGAAAGTGTGAAACATCTGTTGCTCACACACCACGACAGAATGGTGTTGCAGAGAGAATGAACCGGACTCTTTTAGAGTCAGCAAGAGTCATGCTTTATCATGCTAATCTCAGCAAGAGTTTGTGGGCAGAGGCTGTTAATACTGCTGCTGACATCAGAAATCGAGTGACGACGGCGACGTCAGATGAAACACCGTTTCAGAGGTGGTATGGCAAGGTTCCTGATGTGTCTGATTTCAGAGTTTTTGGCTGTGTAGCATATGCACATATTCCAGAGTGTGAAAGGAAGAAACTCGACAAGAAGGCAAAGAAGCTAAGATTTCTTAGTAGTAGTGATTGTCAAAAAGGATACAGGCTCTATGATCCTGAGAGAAAGAAATTAATCATCAAGAGAGATGTGATTTTCAGTGAATCAGATTTCGGACAGCAGAAACAGTCTGTAAAGCAGGAGATGACAACAAACATGGAAATCGAAGACATGGAAGAAGCGGACAGTGAAAAAGAAACCAGAGAAGAAGATGAGGGCATAACGCCACAGGAGCCACGGAGATCTCAGCGTTCGACAAAAGGACAGCCACCAATCCGTTATGGATATGATGAGCATGCTGATTACTCAAAGGTTGCTCATGTAGCATTTTGTGCAGCAATTAAAGAGCCAGCAACTGTAGAAGAAGCTCTGTCCGGTCAGTGCTCAACTTACTGGAGAGCAGTTGCAGATTCTGGATTTGGGTCATTGCAACTCTGCACAAGAAATTTACAATAATTTCTTTTGTCTAGAACTAATTTTGTTTGTGCATCTGAATGTTGTCTACTTAATCAGTAAACAACACTGACTTCTTAACTAGTTTTATGTCCAATGTAAGCATCAAGATCATAACCCTGATAGGTATTCACTGTCCCTACATGATCGGTGGTGTCCATCTGAGCTCTAAATGCAAAATAAGGCACCTTTGAAATCCCATGTTATATAAGCATTAGCATGCATTTCTGTAGAAGGCTGCAAGGCTTATCCAACCCCAGTGACTCAACTCAATGAAAATATAACAAATCAGCATGATTATACCAAAGTAAAGAATTTCAATGACAATATTGCCAACACCTTAAGTATCAGTTTGCCATAGCTGATATCATACCGTCATGGTCCTGGGTGTTTGAAAGTTTGGTTTTGTATGTTTTTGAGTTTCTGTTATGCTTTTGATTTAATGAGCTTCCTTTATAGTTTTGAGATTATTACTTTTTATATTCTGTTATTGCATCTTTTCTTTATGGTTATACCCTAGAAGGCTTTACCTATGTTTAGTTATCTAGTTCCTTAGATGTTTCCTGCTGTGTTTTTGTCTTTTGTCAAGTTTTGGCCTGTTTTCCATGTTCTCAGTGATGTTTCCTGTTTTATTTTGTGATCAGTCTTGTCTCTTGTATAATGTTCAGTTTTACTTGATGCTCTCGACCTGTGCGCCTCTCCCTCCTTTTACTTGTTTGCTTGTTAGTATGTGTGCATTTATACCTCTGCCTCCCTCTGCTCTTTGTTGTGTTGCCTGTCGGTTAAGGTTGGGAGTGTTCTGTGTCAAACCATGTCAAGTCACGTCAGTAATGTGAAATCAAGCCTGGTTTAGTTTCCTCCTTGCTCCAAGTCATTCCACCTTGGGCTGTTTTTCGTTTGGACTTGGATCAGCTTTCAGTGATAAAGCTTGCTTTAAGTTCTCACCACCTCAGTCTACGAGTCTGCATTTTGGGTCCACTTCCTTCCACAAACCTGCCACATACTATAATTGATTATACATGATTGATTATATTATATATTTTCATCCAGTTACATATCTGTCATATATACATTAAACAGTCATAAAATTAAAACCTCTGGCAAGTAAAGTGAATAACACTGATCATGTCCTGTTCATGTTCTGTGGGGAAACTTGAGTTTTGGCAGTGATGTAGCTCGTACTTTACCACATACTACCCACTACTTTTAAAGACCAGTCACCCTCCCAACAACAATAGGAGTGCCATCCCACAGCCCCACAGCATAAAATATTCCCCACCAAAAACAGCAAAGCAGGATTACAAAAGCAACAAAAGCCTAAGGCGTTAACTTAGCTACCAAACAGCAAATGCCCCACCCTGCAACCCAAAGCTCTTAAAAATCCTCTGCCATCATACACAGGATACTCCCAGTGGTGCTCTCATTGCCCTACCGGCTAGAGCAGTTTTGGCCCCACATTGTGGAGCTACACAATAGTAGGCAGGTGGTTTTAAAGTTGTGACTAACTGGTGAATATCCACTACACTGTAAAAAAACAAATTAATAAATTAATAAATAAACTAAGTTTAACAAATTATTTTTAAATCCATGAAACATCAATAAAATTACAAAAATAGTCTCCGAATTAACATGTATACTGTAAAGTAACACGAAAAACAGTGAACAATGATAAAATTCTTATTTTATAAGGAATTTTTAAAAGATATACTTAGTAATAAAATTAGTGAAAAACCATAGTAAAAAAAGTGAGTTTCATAGTTTCACATAGATTTGTTTGTTAATTAACAGATATGTTGTGTAAATTATGTATGTTTTCACAACAAAAATTTTAAACATACGTTTTTATATGAGTGTATAACAGGGACAATGTGTCATGGTTCACAGTGTGTGGTGTGTGAGGATCCAAAATGCTCGAGGCACAGTGAGGAGAACACGAAGCAAGCATTATTGAGCTGCTAAAGTCCATGAAACCAAATAAAGGCCACGAAGTGCAAACCATGAAATGAGGGGAACTGGAGCACACACTGAAGAGGGAGACAAACATTATCAACACCACAACTATGAATTAACGAGAGGCCTGAGTTTAAATAGACTCAGGACTAACAACAAACAGGAGGCACAGGTGACAACAATCATGGAATCAGAGATGACAGGAAGCAAAATTAAATAAAATGCACAGTACACAACTGATACCAAAATATGACAGGAAGTGAGATGCAATCAGAGGATGCTGACGTGAAACTGAATTTAACAGATGAACACAAGAGGATAAGACTAAGAAGAGACAGAGGAGACTAATGACAAACTAAACACAAACAGGGGCTAGAAATGAGGCTCAAATACTAACAGAACTCAGAAACCATTATCAAAACTCAAAAATATACCAAAAAAACCCAGGACCGTGACAGTAAAACAGGAACTGAAGAAAGAACAGAACTATAGACTCAAAGATAACGTATAGAAGACACAGGGCAGGCTGGAATAACAGAATCATAAGCCAAAACTACATGAAACTAGAACCTAGATACATAATGAGGAAAAAGGTTCTACAGACCATGAAGAAATCTGATGACATGGTTACATGTTGCTTGGTTTTTTTCAGAATGAATGAAAGGCTGAGGTGTTGGTTTGTATTTTAGAGCACTTCTGTTTTCAGTCTTATTATATCCCATGATGGAATCATCAGCTCCACCTCAGCCAAAAATCCTTCGTGTGATAGCACAAAAATTATTTGTTGGAGGATTTTGGCACGCTGATAGACTTCCATGAGATGTGGAACCCATCAGGTGTTATTACCTGTAACTTTTTAAATATATTTATTGCCATATCTCTATTGTTTGATCTACACAAAACGAAAACCAAATTGTTAGTGGGATCATATACTTTGAAGGTGACACCATGTCATGTCTGCTGCTGTTACTGCGTTGCCATGTTCAGGGATATTCTGGAATTGGCTTCACTGCTGCATATTTTGGTTCTTGAGAATTAATTTGTATTAAAATAGGAAAAATAAAACTGGCATCTATCCTCACATCATCATGTCAAGTGGAGTCAGGTGAGGTCAGGGTTTGTGAAGAAATTGGGACTTTACAGGGCATTCATCAGGAGCTATTTATTATTTATTTACCTTTTTCTAAAAAAAAAAAAGCAAAAAAACAAATAATGAAACACAATGAAACAAATAATATGAGTGATCTTGCTTAAAATTTCTTCCTAAATCAAATTAATATGCGGGCATTTTTTTAAACTTTAAAGATCTTTTAAAAACACAATGTATTTTATGCAGCTGGTACAGGAGGGACAGTGTTTAGCACTGTTGCCTCACAGCAAGAAAGTCCCCCCAACACACACACACACACACACACACACACACACACACACACACACACACACACACACACACACACAGAAATTAGATCAGCAGTAAAAAAAATGTATGGAATAATGTAATAAAACCCAAATGATAAAAATACTCTTTTGCCCTTTTAAGCCTAATTATTTGACTTACATGTAGAGTTTTTGCCCATATTTATAGGTCTTCTCATTGTTTTACACAAGCAAATATTTTTTTAATTTAATAAAAAAACAAAACAAAACACCAAAATACACAAGCTCTCACTGTAACAATCTCATGACAAATTGTTTTTTTATTTATGCAACATTTCTGCATTTTTAAGATGTACTGTGTTCTTGGCACCCCAGCTACCAGAACATTACCATTTTTTACTGGTTATTTTTCATAGTGTACTATGCTGAGTAATAAATGTGAGAACCTCTGTCAACACCCTATCAAAATTGAACTGGTGCAGCAGTCGTTCAAAGCAAACAAAACAAGTTTTCCAACGTCCTTCAGCTTTTCAGAAAGAGAGCTGACAGGGAGCCTCGAGCTGAAATAAAAGCTCAGAAAACAAAGCTTAACAAAGACGGGATGCAGGACTGGAGCTAGGACAAAATAATATTGTGCCACTCGGACAGGTGCTATTTATGACATCTCTCCTTTGGTTCCATGAGATATTAAAGTCTTTAAGGCAGAAATAATGCTGCATTACTGGACTAGTCTGCTGTTGTTAATTAAAGCTTTCTTTCTCCTAGGTCAACTCAAAATGAAGAGAAGGGATACACCCCTCTATAAGCAGCAGTCTACACCATTCTTGGGGAAGGGTGAGTAAATAATACCATGGAGGACAAACATAGCATGCACATGTAGGTGCTGATGCACAGCTTCATAGAGCAAGAAACTCTGCAAGTAACACAGGTATGCATCTCACTCCCACTTGTTTGAACTCAACGTTATCCGTCCACCCACTGCAGCACTAAATGCTGAACAGGAACATTTCTGAGAGCCGTTTACTGGCAGCATGGTACAAAAACGGAACAATGACTTTGAAGTGTTGTCATTAAAAAGTCCTTCCTGCTCAATTTAAAGTTAAATCTACTGTCATCTGTCGTCAGCGGCAACTGGAGTGGGTTCTGAAACTGTAAAACTAGTGAGAAAATGCAGTCCACTGTACACACTTCACACGAGTGTGGTCAAGCAAGGGTGGTGATCTGAGAAAAGAATGCGACAAACGGCAAATAAAGCCAGGCCCAACACCTTTGTGCAGAGATATTTCAGCTCAGTGCAAACAAATTCTGCACAAACAGGTTCAAGCTGTTTTTTCTCCTGAAATCTAGGTGACTACCAAACCCTGAAGCCATTGTTTCTTTGTTTTCCATTTTCTTGACACTTCTAACGTTATGTGTTACATCTGAATTCCCCTCTCTTTATTCACGGAGGCCATCATATTTTCCAGTCGTTTTAGATTTTAGTCATCTGATCTTTCCTTTTGCTTTCCTTCAAATCACAGTCACACTCTTGCCGCTAAGAATCATTTTTATATATAATACGGGCATGATTTATCTCCAGTAGAAACATAATTAAGCACCAGCTGTACAACTGGATTTCTCTTAATTCTATAAAACAGTGATTCTCAAAGTTCTGGTGACAATAAATGAATACATCACAATAAAATAAAGATCTCTGAATTTTGGACTTCAAAAAATACACTAACAACCATGCAGCATTCAAAGTCACTTAAACCACCTGTCTTCCAAATTCTTACGATCGGTTTGAACTTCAGCAAGTCATCTGAACCATGTCTACACGCGTAAGTGCACTGAACTGCTTTCATGTGATTGGCTAATTAGTCATTTGCATTAATGAACAGTTGAACAGGTATACCTAATGAAGTAGCCAGTGAATGTATTTTTATAAATTACATTCAAACTGTGACAACATTAAAACTGATTTACAAAAATAATCAGAATCAGAATACTTTATTAATCCCCGGAGGGAAATTACTTCATCCAGAAATGCATTTGCAAGGTCAGATGCTGATGTTGGATGAACGCTCCTGGCTCGCAATCTCCATTCTGGTTCATCCCAAAGGTATTTGATGGGGTTGAGATCAGGGCTCTGTCAGGGCCAGTCAAATTCTTACACAGAAATTCATCCTTTATGGAGCTTACTTTGGGCACTGGGGCTCAGTCAGGCCTTCCTCAAATTGTTCCCACAAAGCCAGAAGCATAAAAATGTTGGTAGGCTGAAACATTAAGTTTTCCCCTCAGTTGAACCCAAACCCAGGTGGCTAGAGAGAAAAGCAAAATTCGTCACTCCACTGAACAAGTGTCAACTTGTGTTTGACGATACAGGACTTGCATGGAGCTGCTGGGCCCTGGTAACCCTTACCCTGAAGCTCTCAGCAAACAGTTTGTATGCTAATGTTAACATCAGGGAATGTGTGGAATGCTGCAGATACTGAACTAGCAGGGCGTTGGTGACTTTTACACACAATGCACCTCAGCACTCACCAACCCCACTTTATGTGGTCTACCGCTTTGTAGCTGAGTTGCTGCAGTTCTTAAATGCTTCTGCGTTGCAATAATATCACTTACAGCTGATGGTGGAACATCTTGGAAGGAAGAAATATTTACCAGCTGACTTGGCATCCTGTCATAGTACTGCACTTGAATTCAGTGAGCTCTTTAGAGTGACCCATTTTTTCACAAACGTTTGTTAAAAGCAGAGTGCATGGGCTGGATGGGTCATTTTATACACTTGTGGCAAATAGAACTGAATGAAACACCTGAAATCAATGAGAAGAGGTACGTCCCAATACTTTTGTTCATATAGTGTAGTTTGAACATCATGTAAGAGACTGTTAACTTTTGGTAAAATATGTATTCTTGAAACAAAAGGAAAAATATCCAAACAGCTGTCTGAGAAAAACTGCTTAAGTTCAATAAATGGCATTTTAAAGTAAAGGCTAGAGATGCTTACCTGTTTCCTCTGGAAGCAAATGCATTTTTTATGTTATTCCCCTAAGAACCTCAGTACTTCCCTACCTCCCTATTGCAACACTGATAAGTGCTCAAATGTTAGCAGCCAGTTGTGGCATACCAGCTTGGATTAGCAGCCCATGTTACCATGACGCCCTCAATACCCTAAAATAGGGATAGAGAAGGACACTCAATACAGCAACAACCAGCAGCTGCATCATACGTGCAAGCAGTGGACCACATAAACAGCAGAGCAAGGTCTGACAGGGGCAGTTGGAAAGAACACTCCAGGAAGAAGCATCACAAATAGGAGAAATATACAGTCACCAGACCTCAGGAGAGTGTTTACACTTTAAGTGTTGCTGACACAACACTTAAAGTCTGTAAGTCCCTACATCGAGTGCCAGACCTATAAGAGCAGCGGCACCAAATCTAAGAGTTAGAGGGTCTAGAAGAGACAAAAGCAGATACGTGAAAGCTGAAATACTTGACTCAACAGGCAGAGACTGAGAGAGCCAAACATGGCCCAAATCGCCACAGAAGGTAAGAGACAGACAGAAGTACCCCTACTGATAAAAAGAAAAAAAAAACTATTAAATGGAATGACCGCTATGAGTTACAAAGAGGTTCATTCACTGGCTACTGTCTCTAAGGCACGCAGGCAGTGAGATTTCATGGGCAATTTACTGTCTGATTGATGCATCAGATTTTAGCCAATAAAAAGGAGAAATGGGGATATTTAAAATACTCAGAGAACTGTTAAATACTGAGGATTTTATTGATGTATATTGCTATATTACTCACTGCAAAATGAAAAAGAAATTGAAGTTTTATTATAATATTGTTATCCTTTCAGTATAATAGATCTACACAATATACACATCAGGCTTTCATAACTGGGGCATATAGTTCAAGGCCATTTAAGAGGCTGCTCAGCTGTTGCGGCTGGGACAGCGTACACATGCTGAAAGGCTCATCAGGAGCAACAGCTTCCGAAATGTGCGAGCCAAGGAACAGGCAGCAATCTGTGCCAGTGTGAGGGCAAATGTTAACGGTGTCAACTGTGAAGTTGCCAAGAGGGGCTCGAAGTTTTCAGACAGATAGAGTGTCGTGTAAACCACTGAGGATGCACTGTGCAGCTGAGAAGTTTGCCATCTGATACACTGGAGCTGTATATGCTATCTTGAGTTGGTTGATTCAAATATCTCCGCATGAATTTATTCTGGATTTGACCCAGTGACCTGCATGAATCACATTAATTTTTTTAATGTGAGCGCTGACATGGCGATCAGAATAGGCGAACTGATGATGGGCTGTTGGGTAGCAACAGCAGCTGTCACACAAGAGAGATTAAGCAAGGGGGAGAAGCTTTTCAGACAGTATAAACAACTACTGTCTTTCATCTAGTCTGATCAAAGTACAAATTCATAGAGTACCCAGTACATAAATAGCACCACAGCTCATGCTATGGGTGTACAAAAGAATGAGGTCATTACAAATAAACATGACCATTTTCCCACCAAAAGGTCTTGAGAATCACAATGATGGCATGCTCATAACTGCAGCTCTAACAAGAGGGTCAGACATTTCCACTCCATTTACAGCAAGTCTGGAAATATCAGAATCCTGTGAACTACTGGGTAGCCTTTCTGAACATTCCCAAGGAATGCTTACCTACTTTAGTCTTTAGGCACTCCCTAAAACCGAAAGAAATGTGATATAAGTCAGAGTTTTTAGTCAACAACTGCAAGGTTTCACAAAGGCAGGGTCACTATTAGCAAGCCCAGAACTGGACTTTCATATTCTGCAGGAAACAGTTTGTTCTAAAACACAGCAGAATTTAGACATGACACTGATTGAGTCTGCATGTAATTGTTCACTACTGACATGAGCATGGAGAAAAAAGCTTGCATTTAAAAATTAAGAATCAATATTATGTTTATAATGCACACATAATATCATAAATAATAATATAATTTCTCTTTTCTGTAAGCTTGTACAGTTGTGGTTAGAGACTCTCTCTCCCTGCTTCCCCGCACTTGTATTTTGAGTTAAATCATTTGCCAAAAACAGACAAAACTACAAAAACAAAGTAAGGTTTACTGCCAGCAGAACTGTTTAGATTTTTTTTTCCAATTTTTCTCTATGTACTGCAGTAATATTGTGAATTATTTGGGCCATTATAATTGTATAGTGAAAACTGAATAGTACAACAGCACTACTATCATACCCAAACTCCTAAGTGACTCCAACTATATTTTTACTTACAATATATGTACAAGTTACAAATTCAGCTGAAACTGCATGAAAATGTCTTACTTAACTGTCACCGAACTATGTTTACATGAACTGAAGTAAACACATGACTCTGCACCAACAGGCTGTGAACAGACTGTAACCAAGACCTTTAAATGTTTTTGGTTTTCCTTCTGTCACATACCGTTCTCAGTGCTATGTGGTCTCACAAAGGGTGACCCTTAAGCCCCCAAAAGCTGTGAGGTCACACCACCAGTCTTGGACACCCAGCGCAGTGATTGAATCTGTTTACTTTAGCATCCCCGACACGGTGGCAGAATGTGCAGCAAGCACTGAAACGCGAGTCGGGCCACACAAGACGTGTTCACCGGTGTGAGTTATAAAGAAGGGGCTGCAAAACACGCCCCTCCCCACCTATCTTCACTCAAGTTTATCGTCCTGGAATTTGTATTTACTGCCATCACTAAGATAATGTTATTTCTCCTTTAAGCACTACCATATTTTATCTCATTTAAAAGATCAACAGGCCAGCAACTTGATCTGATT
This sequence comes from Etroplus canarensis, assembly GCA_015106775.1. Classification (NCBI taxonomy): domain Eukaryota; kingdom Metazoa; phylum Chordata; class Actinopteri; order Cichliformes; family Cichlidae; genus Etroplus; species Etroplus canarensis. Next base: position 25,901 of record VUQH01056119.1, on the reverse strand, counting down.
TAAAAACGGCATTACGATATTACATTGTAATTATCGTAACATTAAAATTACCCTCCAGCGTCACAATAAAAGGAGCAGTCCAGTGGTCAGCAGGTCAGTGTTGTACTTTTGCTGGTGTATTTGGGACAGCTGTCCTGTTGTGTGGCCCAGGCTGGCATTGCATTAACTGTCAGACAGATGGCACACATCTGACTCTAGAGTTCTTTGGTAAAGAGGTATAAAGAGGACCTCATGGGGAGTCAATGACTGAAAGGTCCCCAGGTCCTGTGGCTGCAGAACAAGCCCAAATCATCACCCCTCCACCACCGTGCTCGACAGTTGGCATGAGGTGTATCTGCTGATGTGCTGAGATTGGCGTTCACCAAACGTGGCGCTGTGCGTTATGGCCATATATCTCCACTTTGGTCTCGTCTGTCCAAAGGACATTTTTTCCGAAAGACTCATGATTTGTGCAGCTGCATCTTTGCAAACCTAAGCTGTAGAGCTCTGTCCTTTTTAGGGAGAAGAGGCTTTCTCCTGGCAACCCTTCCAAACAAGCCATACATCTTCAGTCTTTTTCTAACTGTGCTGTCATAACTTTTAACATTTAGCATGCTAACTAAGGCCTGCAGAGTCTGAGATGTAGCACTTGGGTTTTTCTCTGAACATTGTACTGTTTGACCTTGGGATGAATTTGCTGGCACGTTCACTCCTGGTAAGATTGTGGCGTTGTGTTAACTCACACCTGAATGCTCCAGACCAGCAAACTGACAAACTTCTGCGTTTATAGAGGGGCTCACATTGGCTGATCAAGTCATTTGATTAGCAGCACCTGGCTGCTACTTACCCTCTTAATTCCTTTAGAAGCGGTAAGCGGGTACTTCATTTTTCACGGGACTGTTCTGTGAAAACTTTCTATTTTCATTGGCAAGAAAAATAAAGGATTGTCACTGACCACTTTAACCTTTTCTGATCTCCTCAGAAATGCCACGCCATTTCCCTAAAATGTCAATGAGTGTGGTGCATGAGAGAGTTTGTCAGATAGCAGAGAAGGTATATGCCTCTGCACTGAAAGAGGAAGACACCAAGGATGCTCTGGCAATGTTCACCGTGCCGGAGGACTGTCCCATCGGTCTTCATGAGAACAGGGAAAGGGAGCTGCAAAAGGAGATGGCTGAGGAGCAGTCTCAGGACACGATTAAGAGGTAGGAGATGGAAACATGTTTAACTGAACACGGCTAAACTACACTGGAATTGGAAGTGTAATTTAGGCAGATGTGAGCTTCTGGATGGCCAGGAGAGTAATACATGTCCTTTTCTGTGTGTGTGTGTGATTAGAAAGAAGAATTTCAAGTTGAAAAGGTCGATGTCAGTGTCTTCCCAGATGCCCCCTGGTGTTGACTGGGCACCTACCCCAGTGCTCACGCCAGCCACACCTGATCCTTTTCTCCCACAGAGCTTCCCAGACTTCCAGAGAGTCACCATCAGTGGGGATTACTGTGCAGGGGTAAATAATATGATCTCTCCATGTGCCAAAGTTTAAAAGATAACGAATCATTTCTGGGTCAATACCAATACTAAAGTATAAACTTATACTGAGGCATAGAGCATGTTTGGCCCCTGAGAGCCATGTTTTTAACTAAAATAATAGTTGCTCATCTGTACACTGAAATGATACACTGACACTTCCACCCAAGAAAGAGGAAGGCGTGAAGTTCAGTCCAATACTGCTAAGACCACCAACTGCACTTTTGTTGAAATCTGCTTTCAAAAGCCCGTGTTGAGGAGCTCCACTATGGCTGTCAGCTGAGATAGAGTAATGCCAGTGAGCGCCTGCATTTACAGTCAGGTCCATAAGCTTTGGGACAAGCACTACTTTTTGGGTAATTTTTCTTCTGTACACCATCACAGTGGATTTTAAATAAAAAAAATAAGATGTGATCGAAGTGCAGACTTTCATCTTCAGTTCAAGGTGTTTGGCAAAAGAATTGCATTAACTGTTAAGAAATTACAGCCATTTTTATTCATAGTCCCTCATTTTCAGAGGCTCAAAAGTTGAGGCTTGAGGGTCAAAAACTGACTCACTAGCAGTTTCATGGCATGTTCCCTAGTTATTCCACGACAGACTGAGCAGGTAAAAGATCTGGTGTCCATTCCAGGTAATGAAAATGCATTTGGTAGCTGTTCACTGAAACTCTCAATGTGAGAGTCAAAAACATGTCAGTGCAAGTGAAAAAGGCCATTATTAGGGTGAAAAGTATGGAGAAGGAAAGAAACAGCTCATCTTCTGGGAATGTTATGGCATGAGCATGTATGGCTGCCAGTGGAACCAGGTCACTACTGTTTTATGCTCATGTGGCTGCTTATAGAAGTAGCGGGATGAATTCTGAAGTGTAAAGGGCTATACTCTCTGTTCAGATTCAGTCAAATACTGCAGAAGCGATGGACAGTGCTTCGCAGTCTAATAGATGACCCAAAGCACACTGCAAAAGCAGCCTAAGGGTTTCTCAAGGCACAGAAATGGGATATTCTTCAATGGCCAAGTCAGTTGCCTGATCTCAGCCCAGCAGAGCAGCTTTTCAGTTGATGAAGACAAAACTGAAGGCAGAGAGACCCACAAACAAGCAGCAAGTGAAGGTGGCTCCAGTAAAGGCCTGGCAGAGCATCTTAAGGGAGGAATTACAGCATTTGGTGATGGCCATGGGTTCTATACTTCAGGCAGAATATAAAAATGGCTGTAATTCCTAACTAGTTAATGCAATTCTTTTGTCAAGCCCCTTGAAAGTCTGCGCTTCCATCACAGTTTGACAGTTTGATTTAAAATCCACTGCGGGGTTGTATAGAGGCTAGGTTACCAGAAAATGTAATCTGTAATTAGCTGTGTGTCATGGTTCCAGTGAATTACTACAATTATCAGAGGGCATTTCAGAGTCCACTTTGTGTTTGACCAGGATGTTTTAACCACTACATGATTGAAAACCTCATGGTGTTTCCAGATCACAGTTGAGGACTATGAGCAAGCAACCAAGAGTCTCCTTAAAGCCCTTGTCATCCGAGAGAAGTACTCCAAGTTGGCGTACCACCGCTTTCCCAGAACCGCTGCCCGTTTCCTCCGCCACGCTGAGAATGAGGTCTGGCAAGAGGAGGATGAGGTTTTGCCAGGTTAGACATTTCAAAAACTTCTCTTTTTCCTCACTGTAAAAAAAATATTCAAAAACATCTAGGTTAATCTTCCAGTAAAGTACACGTCTCGTAGTTCTACGTCTAATCTCTACTTATGCACAACAGAGCTAGAGGTCATGCGCTCTCACATCAGACCTTTACACGTGCAGCTGTTTCTTCACGTCAATAAACCAATAGTGTGCAGACATCAAGAGGAAAATCAACAAGGCGCGATTTGCATTAACAACTTTCAGTTCAACTTTCGCCTCACAGCAAAGGCAGAATCAAGCAAGGGAGAAAATAAACTTAAGAGACAGACTAAACACGCGGATACCAAAACCAACATTGGTACCAATAATGAAAGTGCTCAGCTAAAACTATTTAAACATCTGCACTGCTGAGCTGATGTCAACAGTTATGAACATATATAGAAAATATTTTACTGGCCACTGCTAATTTTATACAAAGCTCCACTGTCCATGCTTAGTGTATTCCATAGTCATGATAACATTTATCACGTTCCAACTGTTCTGTACAGAGCTATTTTAAGGCCTGTCTGTAGGTGTGGCAGAGATAGTGTGAAGAGTTGGTGAGGCAAGGTCAACCAGACTATTTCCGACAACAGATAAAGGATACGTTACCAGAAGCTTCTGCTGAGAATAATCAAGCAAACAACGACAGAGAGACAGAGGAAGACAGAGTATAATCTTAAATGTAACTTTAAATGTATGTCCAATATATAATACAAGTTATTTTATACATATTTATTGTATTATTGAGTTCATGTTTATCCAATCCACATGCCTGCTAAACTGAAATTTAATCAACAAAAAAAACTGAACTCAATATCTTAACAGAGATCTTACCTCAAAAGAAAAGAATCTAAACAAAAAAAAAAGAAATGTAAATGTTTCACAGATTAGGGGTCCTGACAGGTGCAACAGCTTATTGGCTGTTACACTTCAAGAGAGTAAAATCTAACCAGACATGATGTCTTTTTGACAATATCGCCCAGACCAGGGTCAACACCTCTGTGGGACTACGCTAATGGGAATCCATTATTAAGGCTGATCTGGGCAGCCACTTTGATCAGGTTTTAACATGAATTTCAAATTTTGGGTGGTACAGGTGAAAACCCCTGCAAAAGGACATTTCAGTTCTGCAAAGTAATAATCTGGGCAACTTCTGGATCCAGATGAACTCTGAATAGGATCTAACGCAAACTATAATGTACTCAAAAGGTCTTAATTTGTCTAAATACTGGTGTACAATGAGTGGTTTATGAGATGAAGCGCACAGTGCAATGAAAGATGGAAAAAACATGAAATCTGGGAAATTTGCCTAAATACTGCTGTATAATCAGATGTTTGTGAGATAAAGCACAGGATTGTAATACATGTCAAACTCTAGATCAGATCCCGGGAAATTCTAGAAACAGGCTGATGTGCTGAAGAGGTCTGATTTTCCTTCATGATTACTACATATTAGGATTAGTGCATTAAAAGCTTCAGCTGCTCCCTTGTATTCTCCCCGAGGGGTCACCACAAAATATAAATTTGCATTGGTTATTTAGCAGAGGTTTTACGTTGAATGCCCTTCCTGGCTCAACCCTCCATGGTGAGAGGGACTCGTGCTCCCTCCTGGAATTGAACCAGGAACCTTTTGCTAGTAAGCCAAATGTGTAAATCACCACACTAATGCTGGAAAAAACATGAAATCTGGGGGGGGAATCCGGATTTACTCCTGGATCAAATCCAGATTTGTTTTATTTCTATGACTTTATGTGGATTTGGGCTTTTTTCCATTTCTTGATAGGCATAAAAGTAGACACTGAAGTAGTATTTGCCACATACATATAAAATTTTGGCACATATTTGTCCTTGAAAGATCCAGAAGAACCACTTGTATTTCGGCCAGAGAGCTACACTTAAAAAGCTAGCCACTACTCCTCTGGAGGTACACACCTACAAAGTTTGGCGAAGCATCTGAAAATATGTAGTGAGTTATTGCGATGATGTTGCAAATCTCTATGACAGTGGTGCAACCAGATCAAAACCATTATATCCTAGCTTTTGTCTATGAGATATGATAATGCAGTCCTACATTCAGGGAAAATAAAAACACTTTTTTCTTTTATCTACCAGGCATTTAGGTCTTTTCAGTTCTGTACAGTATTTAAGCTTTCATTAAACTTTTAAGCCACAAGGAACTATTCAAATGCCACAAAACTTAAGAAATGTCCTCATGCAACACAAAATGACGAAGTGGAAAATGTAATATTTTTCCTGCAAAGGAGACCTATCGTGCTCATTTCTATTTCCAGTTTTGTATTCTTAGACTTCGCTAGAGTGGCTTTGCATCTGATTCTCAGTTTAAACTAATTCTTACTGTGACTTGTTGCAGCCCCTCAGTTCATCCACTGTGCGAAACAAGCCATTTTAGTTCCCCTCGCCTTCCCTTTAGGTAAACTCTTCTGAATGGCTGAGCAGCAGGTGTGTGTAGAGTCTGCTCTCACATTCAGAGCTGTGGGCATGAGATGACCACACTGGGAATATCTAGTCTCACTGACATCATGCAGCTAAGATGAGTATAGAACAGAAGGAGAGAGTAGTAATAGCAGTACCACTGCAACAGTATTTATAAGGCAGGAAATGCATGCAACTAATTAACTAACTACAAACTACTCCCATCATTCACAGACATCTGGCCTGTCCCTCGTGAAGGAGAGGATCCATACTCCATGGAGGGGCTTCCTGAGGACCTGAACTATGTGGTACAGATGAAGGATGGCATAGTTCATGTTTATGACAGCGCAGAGGCCCTGAAGCAAGAGCAACCCCACAGTCTGCCTTACCCCGACCTTGAGACCTTTGCTATAGATCTGAGCCACGTACTTGCAATGATAGCTGATGGCCCAACGTGCGTACTCAAGATTCTCAAAAATATTTTTAACTGCACAGCGTTTGACTGGATCATTATTTCCTTTTGAAGTGCAAAGGAGAGAATTATTCAGCAGGGCAGTGAAATTTTCCTACATAACCGTTTACCCGAGCTTGTCTTGTCTCGCAGAAAAACCTACTGTCACCGACGGCTGAACTTTTTGGCCTCCAAATTCAACCTTCATGAAATGCTGAATGAAATGGCGGAGCTAAAAGAGCTGAAAAGCGTTCCACACAGAGACTTCTACAATGTTAGAAAGGTTGGTTGGAATTTTTCCATTGAGTTCAGGACGCCTAAGGCGGAAGAGCTGACGTACTACAGCAGAAGTTAGTCATAACTTTAGTGCTCTCGGTGTAAATAAACACCACTTTATGGATGTGCTGTAAGTTGTCCAATAAACTCATGAACATTGTCACTGTTTGGTTTTTGTCAAACACAGGTGGACACACATATACATGCTGCTGCTTGCATGAACCAGAAGCATCTGCTGAAATTTATACAGACCACATGCCAGACAGAAGCAGATCGTGTGGTCCTGGAGAAAGGCAATAAGAAGATCACACTCAAGGAAGTCTTTAACACCCTCAACATGGACCCTTATGACCTCACTGTAGACTCTCTGGATGTGCATGCTGTAAGAAAATTCAAAGCTGATACCTACATTAGGTTTACCTTGTATAATTCATTTAAATAGGCAGTGTCCTTGAGGCATATAGATCAAGTGAACACTTAATAACTGCAAACTCCATTTCCAGAAATGATGGGATATTATTCAAAATGCAACAAAAACCAAAATTTGTGATGTGTTAATTCATGTCAACCTTTATTTAAATTACAAAAGTACAGAAGAATATTTTCAATAGTTTTGCCAACTGCACTCAACAAAAGTTGGGACAGAGGCATGTTTACCATTTTGTTGCATCACCTTTTCTCCTAACAACATCTTCTGTCCGTTTGGAAATGAGAATACTCATGGGTAATTTTGCCCATTTTTGTTTGATATAACAGCTGTTCGGCAATCTGTAGTCCATTGTTTGATTTCCTCTTCAGTTTCATTGGGAGATTGATCTGGACTAGTAGCAGGCCAGTCAAGCACACACACTCTGCTTCTACAAAACCGGTGCAGAATGTGGTGTGGCATTGTCCTGGTGAAATAAGCATGGACGTACCAGGAAGAAACATCGCCTTAACGGGAGCATATGTCTCTCTAAAATCCTAATCCACACGCCACAGTGTCAGTGATTCCTCCACATATATGCAACTCATCCATGCCGTGAACACTGATTAATCTCCACACCACCCCAGATGTTGGCTTTAGGATGGTCATTTTCATCTTTGCCATGGAGAACTCAATGTCAATTTTTTTTTTCCAAAAATGAGTTGAAATGTGGACTCATCTGACCACAGCGTGCAGTTCCGCAGTCTTTCAGTCAATCTGAGAAGAGCTTGGGCCAAGAAAACTCAGCTGTGTTTCTGCAGAGAGTTCATTTATGGCTTCTTACTTGTGTAATGCAGTTTCATGTTGCATTTTTAGTTGCACTGACAAACTGTGTTAAGTGTCAATGGTTTTCTGAAGTAATCCTCAGTCAAGGTGGCTGTATTTGTCTCAGAAGCACGACACCTGGGGGCTCGAAGATCATGCACGTTCAGCCTTGCTTTCCGACTTTCCCCTTTACTCACCGAGCCATCTCTGAATCTTTTCACAGTATTATCCACTGAAGATGTTGAACTAAATTCTCTGTAAACTTGTAAAAATGTTATTTTTGAACTGACTAACCAGTTTTGGCACAAAGGGATGAATCACAGCCCATCCTTGCTTGCAAAGACTGAGCCTTTGATGGAGGCTACCTTTCTACCAAATCATGATACCTCACCTGCTTGTAGCTGGAGAAGCTCAGAATCTTCTAGGCTACTGTTCCTTGAATATTCTGTGCACTTTTTATTTTATTTTAACTCCACCTCAACTTTTGTTGCGTGTGTTGCAGCCATCAAATTCTAAGTTTGTGTACCTTCGGCTGCTCCCTTGTATTCTCCTAAAGGGGTCGCCACAGCAGATTAATCTGCATTGGTAATTTGGCAGAGGTTTTATGCCGGATGCCCTTCCTGATGCAATCCTCCATGGTGAGAGGGGCTTGTGTCCCCACCTGGAATCAACCAATGACCTTTTGCTTGTAAGGCAAATGTGTAAACCACTACACTATATTTACTAAATTAAGCTGATCAGTAAAATTATTGAAAATCATTTATTTGTGCTTTTTTTCAGTTCACAGAAATTAAAATATTAAAGTTTTTTGTTGTTGTTTTTATTGCATTTTGCAAAATATCCCAACTTTTCTAGAAATGGAATTTGCAAATGCGTGGACAAGAATTTGTTTTTACAAATAACTAGTAAACATATAATTTATAGCTATAGGATGTCATGCAAGTTCCTGTTAATTTCTACACTAGTCATTTTGATGAAAAGAAAATGTCACCGTCTTGCCCACCATCCTAGGGAAGACAAACGTTTCACCGGTTTGACAAGTTCAACTCCAAATACAACCCCGTGGGAGCCAGCGAACTGCGAGAGATCTACCTGAAAACAGACAACTACATCAAAGGAGAATACTTTGCACGCCTCATCAAGGTGTAGTATGAATTAAAGCTTTAGTTGGTTCTACCCATCTGGGTTTTTTTTGTCTAATTATATTTAAAAAGTATTACTTTAAAGCTGGGGCTGAGCTGGAATTATGAAAACTCAGCAAACTACATAAATCAGAAAAGATGATAATAAGTCTCTATAAACTGATGTCTGCATATTTAAACATGCAGGACGGTTGCTGTTACACAGTCACTCCAGCTTGCAGAAGAAGGACTACTGATGCCAGCTACAGTCTAAGGATCAAGTTTAAAGAAATTTAAATTCACAGTTTAAATTTGTATCAGTTTTTTAAAGTAAAAAATTTAAATTCATTCATAAACAATGGCTGGCACAAAGAAAAATCTTGGCCTGGACACAGGCTGGTTGCACCAGAGGCTGACTGACAACTGACTGCTGTAGTAAGTACTTTTCAACACATCTTTAAATAGAAAAAAGCAGAAGTTTAAATAATGAAACCAACATTAAAAGCATTACTAACATAACCATAGAACTGCTTTTGACTCATGGTCTCGTGCTGTACGCACTTGCTCACTGTGTGCTCACTGCCATTAGTAGATGAGACACTTGAACAGAGAAATCTCAGATGTAATTGATGAAACCCATGTTTCCTCTTTTAAATAACAGATAAGGCTTTTTCCAAGGTTAAAAAACTAAAGAAATGGAGCAGGCTAATAAAAACAAACTCAGTATTGTGTGGGTGCCAGGGGCGTATCTATACAGAACATGATCATTCCCCCTGGCGACCCCCCTGACCAATCCCACTGACCAGAGTACTCTTAATTCTACAATGTCATTGGCCACAGTGCCATGGAAGAGAACACTGATGGCACCAACAGGAATGCAGTTAATTTACTGAAGTACTTCACAGAAGTACAGGTTTAATGTACTTTTATTTTATTAAGTATTTATGTCATGCCACTTTCTGCCCCTGGTGGCTGCTTCAAAATGGAACTGTAATCAAAGACAGCAACATTGTGCTCCTTTATAGTTTAAATTTTCCTTCTTTCTTGTGTTTAAAGATTTGAAAAGTCTTAATTGGCTTGTAATACACTGTAGCTGCCTCACCGCCACAGGCAGCAATACTCCTCTGAAGTGTTACAAGAATTCCTGAACTTGCAAAACTCTTTAGCTGCTGTTGAACATAAAAAATCTGCCTTGTCAGTGTTTGGAAACAGCACAGACATTGTCTGTTATCTGTGCATTGAGTAAATACCAACAGCCACTTCTGCTTTATCAAGCAACATAGCTGACTTCCTGTTGTTTGCTGCCTGTTTCAGGAAGTAGCTCAGGAGCTGGAGGAGAGTAAATACCAGCATGCTGAGCCCCGTCTGTCGATTTACGGCCGCTCTGCCAGCGAGTGGGAGAGCCTAGCAACTTGGTTCATCCAGCATAAGGTCCACTCACCCAACATGAGATGGATGATCCAAATACCCAGGATATAGTAAGCATCCAGTAAAAGGAAAAATCCAGCTATAAGAACGAGGGAACAAAACACTCTTTATAAGAAAATAACCATGATTTTATTAACACAAGGGAACCTGAGTCCATTTAGGGGGACCTATTATACTGATCTCCAACATAATATTTTCATTATTCAACTCTGTTGCATGATTCACACTTCAAAACAATTCCTGATTATTTTATACTGGGGCCTTGGTGTGGTCCCCCAGTTCATCCAATGATTGAAACAAGTCATTAAACCTCCTTTTCCCATCCTTTTCCCTCTTCTGATTGGCTGCCCCTTGTAAACAGAAGGTCAGTGGGGCATCTGGGCTTTAGATGAAAGTAAATGGTAAACTGATACTTATATAGCAGTTTTCTACCTAACTGACCTCAGAATGCTTTTTACTACAAGCCTGTTTCACCCATTCACACACACACACATTCATACAGTGCTCTGTTCTGTGCCTTTAAGTCCATTTGACTATCATGCACCCATTCACTCTGATGGGTGCATCAGGAGCGATTAGAGATTCTGTGCCTTGCCCAAGGACACTTCGGCACATAGACTGAAGCAGCCAGGGATCAAACCACCAACCTTCCAATTATAAGACAATCCGCTCTACCTCCTGAGCCGCAGCTGCTCCAGCTATCCAAAAGGAGTCTAAAGCCTGAGCTTTTGACTCATATGGATTACGTGCACATAAGCTGACCTCATTGTCTGAAGCTCAGGCCATTTTTAATATGAGCACCCACGGCCACTTTGTTAGGTACGCCTGTTCAACTTTTTGTTAACAAAAACACCTAAACAGTCAATCACGTGGCAGGAGCTCAATGCATTTAGGGATGTAAACATGATCAACGCAGCCTGCTGAAGTTCAAACTGAGCCTCAAAATGGGGGAAAAAACAATGTGATTTCAGTTCCTTTGAATGTGCCATGGTTGTCTGAGTATTTAAGAAACTGTTCATCAACTGGGAATTTCCTACACAACCATCTCTATAGTTTACACAGAATGTTGAGAAAATATCCAGTGAGCTGCAGGTTTCTGGCCAAAAATTCTTTGGCGATGCCAGAGGAGGATAGCCAGACTGCTGATAGGAAGACAAAAGTAGCTCAGATAACCACTTCTCACAACCAAGAAAAGCAGAAGAGCAATCTTGCATGGATAAGACATGACTTCTGAAGCAGATGGGCTATAGCGGCAGAAAATGTCACAACCTGGCTTGAAGGAAGTGACAAGCAAGTATGAGGCCACACACAGCTTTAAAAGGCTGTAGGATGTTTTAATGGAACTAAAGTAAAGAAACTCAAATTCAAATTAAGTGATACCACAGCCATAACCAGGGGAGTATAATGAACCACAGATGGAGCACGCGGGAGACAAGTGTAGGTTTAGTCAAATTAGCTTTATAGTCCACTGGAACTGGCCTTCTCAGGTGTGCTGCATCTACAGTTAGGTCAGCTCCACCCACCAAATACCTGAAAGAGACAGGCAACAAAAAACAGGAAAACAAGGCCAGCCCACTGGCCGTCACAACAATAATAGGTGCCAGGAAACTGAGGCTACAATTCACAGGTTCACCATAATTAGACAATAGAAGATTGGGAAACACTGCTTGTCTCAATTTCTGATACAGCATTCAGATGGTAGGGTTAAAATTTGGTGTAAACGTGAAAGCATGGGTCCACCCTGCCCTGTATCATCAGTTCAGGCTGCTGATGGTGGTGTAATGGTGTGGGGGATATTTTCTTTGAACTCCTTGGGCCCTTTAGTAATGTTGTGGGCCTTCTAAATGAGCATTGTTCAAACAATGCAGCCTACTCGAGTGCTGTTGCTGATTGTGACGGTCCTTTAATGACCACAGTGTATCATCTTCTGATGAATACTTCTAGCAAGATAACAGACATGTCACAAAGCACAAATCAGAATGCTCAAAATGGTTTCTTGAGCATGACAATAAGTTTTACTCTACTCAAATGGCCTCCACAGTGACCAGATCTTAGTCCAATCACGCACCTTTGGGATGTGGTAGAATGGAAGATTTGCAACAAGGATGGACAGCTGACAAATGTGCAGCAACTGCATGTTAAACCACCAAAACCTCTGAGGAATGTTTGCTGCACCTTTTTGAATCTAAGCTCTAGTGGCAAAAGAACACATGACTAGCAAGGTTTACCCACTGAAGTCACCAGTGAATGTATATACAAGAATAGAAAAATACAAATAGGTCCTTTTGAAATATTCTACCTTTTGTCTCATGCAAGAAAGGGGGAAAAAAAAAGAAACATGGCACAAAATTGTATCCATGACAGTGATAGATTAACATATTTCAGTTATAGTTTATTAAATCCTGAGTAGATGAATTCTAAAATGTCAATGATTTGAGTAAATGTAGACTAAAAATGCAAGGTTTCATTTAAAATAATCAGGTTTTCAGTGATTACATTTCTCAGCAAGCTGTTCTCTATAATCAAACACATGTTAAAATGTTTGCGTTGCATGGATAAAGATGGCTTGACTGTATTCTTCTTGTCTTGCAGTGATATTTTCAGGTCAAAGAAATTAGTACCAAGCTTCGCCAAGATACTGGAGAATGTTTTCGTCCCACTCTTCGAGGCTACAATCAACCCTCAAAAGCACAAAGCGATCCATGTGTTCTTAAAATACGTAAGTAACAAAAGGAAGAACTTTTAATGTGCAGTAGCAGCCATATATAGTCGAATTTAATAATATTTAGTGGGTACACAAGCCCCTATCACCATGGAAGGCTGTTTCAGGATGGGTGCAGGGAAAAACCTCTGCCAACCAAAGGCACAGTTAGTAATATTTAGTGATTAGGATGAGCAGAAAAAGGTTTATACTTGCGACACTGATGAAGAAACATGCATCGTTGTGCAATTTTTTTAATATGCTCACACGATCCCTGTTTGTTCTGTAGGTGACAGGATTTGACAGCGTGGACGACGAATCCAAACACAGTGATCACATGTTCTCCTACAACAGCCCGAAGCCTGAGGCATGGACCACAGATGACAACCCTCCTTACACCTATTACCTGTTCTACATGTATGCCAACATCATGGTGCTCAACAACCTGCGCAAGTAAGCTCAGCCCATTTGTTCCTGCAGCTGTCTTAAAGAACACTCCTGGCATGCACTGCTAATCCGATAACATCCCAGACAGCTGTTGCTATTTCTTCAGTGATGATTCAGGCTTATAGTGCATGAAAATTAGAAATCCAGTATCTAGTATTATTATAGCAGTTTGTAAGATTAACCAAAAAAAGTATTTACAATACAGAAACGTCCAACTTCTGACACTTGGTACTATACACTTGTTTGAGGCTTCTTTACCATGAATTACAGCGTCAATGTGGCGTGGCGCGGACATGATCAGCTTGTGGCACTGCTGAGGTTGCTTTGATAGTGGCCTTCAGCTCGTCTGTATTTTTGGGTCAGGTGTCTCTCATCTTCCTCTTGTCAGCACCCCATGAATTCCCTATAGGGGCAGCGGTCAGTTGTGTTGGCTGGGCAGTCACAGCAATAACATGGTGAGCAAAGATTTGGTAGTGGTTTTGACACGGTGGGCAGGTGCTTTGTCCTGCTGGAAAAGGAAATCAGCATCTCCATAAAGCTTGTCAGCAGATGAAGGCAGATTCTACCTCGACTTTGAACTTGATAAAACACAATGAACCAACTACCACCGACACCAGCAGAGGTCATGGCATCCCAAATCATCACAGACTGCTGGAACTTCGCACTCAACTTCAAACACCTTGGATTCTGTCTCTACACTCTTCCTCCAGACTGTAGGACCTTGATTTGCAAATGAAATACAAAATGTATTTTCACCTGAAAAGAGGACTTTGGACCACTGAGCAACAGTCCGGTTCTTTTTCTCCTTAGCCAGGTAAGATGCGTCTGATGGTGTCGCTGCTTCAGTTGTAGCTTCTTTCCTGAAGACGTCCTGAGGCTCTCCCAAGTTCTTTATTGAACTTTTCTTGACACTCTGAAGATGGCAATCACTCCGGTTGCTCGTGCACCTTTTCCAGTCAGCTTCCCATTGTATGCTGCACACATACAGCCCTCTGAGAACACCCTTCCTTTTCAGCAGAAACGTTCTGTGGCTTACCCTTCTTTCGGAGGGTGTTGATGATCATTATCTGGACAGCTGTCAAGTCAGCAGTCTTCCCCATGATTGTGCTTACATGCACTGAACTAGACTGAGAGATACACTGTATTTATACTATCAAACTGTTTCACTTTACAGTACAAGTAATGAATGTAGAATACATGAATGTTTATATTTTTGAATTAAGTTAGGAAAAAATAACTATGTCGTTATATTCTTTTTTTTTTTTTAAAAGTTATTTTTTCCTAACTTAATGTTTTGTTTTGTTTCTGTGTTGGTAGAATTTGGGTGGTGGTGATTCTAAACTGCAAGTCAATCACAGGCCCGTTAATCACACTTATTTTTTAAAAAAAAGTGATCAATTATTGCTACTCAAATGCACACTAAGAGACAAGAGGATTAGATTTAGTGGAAATACACCATCATAAGCACTTCTTTTGTTGACTTTTTGCAGACTTGAACTACTTAGCTGAATCTTATTTAATAATACTTATGGGTCTCTCTCTACAGGGAACGAGGACTAAACACCTTCCAGTTCCGTCCCCACTGTGGTGAGGCAGGCTCCATCACACACCTGGTCTCTGCCTTCCTGACAGCTGACAACATCTCCCATGGACTCAATCTTAAGAAGGTTAAAGCCCAAAAATCATACCAGTGTTTGACATTTTGTATTGCTGATAGCATTACAAATGTGAGCAAATAGGACTGCTGCCATACCTACTGATCTGCTGCCATCAACACAGAGAATGAGTAGTGAAGTAGTAATTCAAAAAAGAGGGCTTGTTATACTCAGCAGTGAGCATCATTTGAACAGTATGTCTAAACACCAGGAAGGGTCCTGCTGCCTAATGTATCCACTGATTCAATGTGAGGAGAAAAACAATGTCAAAATTGAGCACCATCTCATGGACGAGGTTTAACACTCTCCATTTAAAAACTACTTGAATCAGTTAATCAGATAACTCTAATGATCACATCATAATTCAAATGGCTTTCAAACTTGTGACACTTTGTGTGTATATGCTATGTTATGCATGATGCAAAGTCATATTAGTTTGCAAAGTGTTGCCAACATTAGCAGTGCTAGCGCTTGTAGGTTAATATCCACCCATCTGTTCAAAAAGCGATTACGTGCTTTTGAACAGATGGGTCAGTTATATGTCAGTTTACTCTGACACAGCCTAGATACAACTGTTCACTGTTTCGGATCAAAGTACTGGCAAACTACTGGTTTGGAGGGCTGCCAGCCCCTCATAGAAAGAATGGGAGGTGCTGCCCTCTGTCTGAGCCCCTAGGCACCAGGTCCAAAGGCTTGGGGTGGCCGAACAAGAGTAAGTCACCTAGTCACACACAGGACCCTACTGAAAACAATGAGAAAAAAGACAAATCAAAAACCTCTGCAGGGGACGAGGTTTTTGATATTTTTGTGAAAGCAAATATTCACTCAACTTGGAAATAGCTTCCTGCAATTAGGAAGACCTGCAAGTTTGCAGTGGGCACCATGTTCAGTTGAGGTCAGGCAGGAGTCTCCATAGACTATGATGTTCACAGTTGACATTGTGATCTGTAGTGAGAGTAGGGAGCAGGTGGAAGAGAGCCTGGAGATGTGGAGGCATGCACTGGAGAGAAGAGGAATGAAAGTCAGTAGAAGCAAGACAGAATACATGAATGTGCATGAGAGGGAGGGAGTTGGAATGGAGAAGACGCAAGGAGTAGAGGCAGTAAAAGTGGATGAGCTTAAATACTTGGAGTCAACCATAAAAAGCAACAGATAGTGTACAAGAGAGGTGAAGAAGAGGGTGCAGGCAGGGTGGAGTGGGTGGAGATGAGTGTCAGGGGTGCTTTGTGACAGAAGGATAGCAGCAAGAGTAAAAGGGAAGGTTTACAAGATG